>JAQIXQ010000213.1:0-43520 GCA_034700485.1 Pseudosinella alba | reverse complement strand
AGGGCGGAAATGACGACATGTACCACCACCTCTTCGCATGCAAAATCTTTAGCCATCTTAGAACACCCGAATTCCAGGTAATTAAAAATCCCTCGAATATTCACAGCTTTTTTCAGATGTATTCTTGCGACTTGGTGCACCTTATCTGCAAATTCATAGCTAATTCTTTAAAGTTAAGACAGTTCTGCCTTGAATACTAATTTTTTATTACTTACTAAATATTGATCACTTCTTAATTTGTAACATAATTACCCATTTACCATATATATGTACAGAATCTCTTATGTGTGTGGGCTGCGGCCTTCTTTAACGCAATAAACCAATTACCAATTACCTATTCCACTTTCTCCTTTCGTTTCCAGCCAACCCCATCAGTATCAGCATCATCATCGTCATATTTGCTACTTTCACCAGAACCAGAATCCACAACTCGTCCGAAATAGGCTTATATATGATAGATATGGTATAACCAGTTCTTGAATTTGGATTATTTTTTGGTATGTATTGCATTGCATGTTGCATTGGAATTGAAATTGTTGGATTTGGATCAAGATGAGCATGAAATGATATGATAGGGGCTGATAGTGATGGCGTTATGTTGTGTACTGAAGAAAGTAGAAAGGAGACAGCTGCTTCCCTACATTTTCCTTTCACTTGTCGTGCCCAATATTTATTCTCCAGCATGGGAAGGACTCGGAGTGAAAGTAAAGTGGATACATGATATAGGAATATAGTTTGGAATAATAATATCATGGAACCTTTATGTTTCCTTCAGAGAATATTATTCAATTCAATTCCAGCTTGTGTAGGTACCTATACCTCTGTTATTATTATCTTTTCTCAATTCCAACGAAAAAAAAATACTCCGATTCTCCGATGAGCAGTCCGTGAGGAATGAATCCAACTTCCAAATTCACCAAACAAATAGGCATATCCATACCTGGGTCTGGTTTACTTTCTCTTTGTCGGGATGATATTGCGTGAGAGAAAGTGGAGAAGGAAACAGGGAAACTCGGGATAAAATATATTTATTTTTTATGCATAATCATCATCACCATCATCATCTTGTAGATACCTAGACATGGCATGGGTACACAGGTACCACTGTAAAGTGGAAAAACATGAACAACTTCCAAAATAACATATCCCATCACCATCACCCACTGACTGTTCTGAGCTATATTTATGGCTTTATCACACGCAAAATTCTCCGAAGAAGGGGAGAAAAAATGTTGCTAAAGTGCAGGCATGGACGAGGAGGTGGTAGGTTTGAGATAGAAAGGATGACGATGACGATGTTGATATGAGGACATGGAATGGAAGGAAGTTTTTTTATTCGGTTGTTGCTTTTTCGGACATGGCTGGGCATACATATATGAATTGAATCCACCAAAAACCAACCAAACTGAAATGGGGAGAGAGATGGAGAAAGCAACATAAATCCAACTAGATATTGTCCAACACGTCAAAACTTTTACAAGCCGATCGAGGGAGAGAAAACATCATTCCCGGAGAAAATAATATTATTGGGGAAGAATCAACTTCTTCCATCTTGGACACGTTTCCCTGATGAATGGAATTGGTTGGGGTTACTAATTCTGGGGCTTATCTTTGAATAAATGCGTTTTCTTCTGGTATATTGAAAAGTGGAATCGAATGGTTTGCTTCTGTTTGATTCTGTTGATAGCGACGGGGATGAGATGGATTATGATTATGAAAACATAAATAAATATAATAGTTTAACTTTATTGCATGAGAACAAGATACATTCCCTCCCATGTACATAGTTAAATTGGGGTTAGGAGTGGAAATTAGTTTCCACGTATGATATGATTTTGTTGCTGTATTTTTTATTATTTTGCAGAATTGATTTTATGCAGAATTCTGTTTTTTGCAGAAACTTCTTTTTTTCAACAGTTTCTGGTTCAGTATTCGTGTCTCACACAGATAGAATCACGATAACATGATAGATCCAGAGATCTAGATACGAGAGATTCAAAACGGAACAAATTATTTGTTTTTGTATTTTCTGGACAGCCAAGCCAAACCCAACACGTCTTTGTTTTTGGCAAGGAGGGAGAAAAGAAATGAAATAAAGAGAACGAAACGAAAGTTCCCCTGTTTCCATATTGTTTGTGACATGATTTCCTCGAATTTTGCACGCAACCTAAGGAAAATTTTATATAATGGGATGATTGTGTTTTTTGTTGTTCTGTATTTTCTGATAGGATGAGATGAGCCATATCCAAAGGGAGGAAAATTGGAAGATGAGTGAAGTAAGTGGGCAGGATAGATAGGTTGGATGTAGCTGATTTTTATTTTTCTGCTCCTTAAGCCATAAAAATATATAAATTTGAGGAGAATCTTGTTAAGGTTGTTTTGCAGCTCAGTTTTCCAATTTTCGGAAAACAATAGACAATGGGAACGGGATGTGAGGGTAAAGTCGGAGAGGAATTGTATTTCTATTTCCTTCAATTCCTACTGTCCCATTCTACTACTTAATCAATTTCACAGAGCGAGTGAAAGTCCTCCTTTCCTGACTAAACAGAATAAATTCGGATTGGATTTTTTTGTTGCAAAATAGGAGTCACGCATATTATGTCATTTGTATATCATCCCATATCCATTTAGAAGATAGGATTTTGCATGCATTGAGATGATATTGGAACTGGAGCACACATGTGGTGTGGTTGTGCTTGTCGTTCCCCGCTCTTGGTTTGATTGACGGGACAAGGTGAACAGGCAAAAATTCAATTTAGATTGGTTCGATTTAGATATTACGATGGCAGTTTCCAGTTTGGCTTAGTTTGCATTTATATATTGTATTGTATCAGCTTTTGCTGGATATGGTCTTGCTCACATTGGCGGCGGCTGAGGTACGGTGCCAGTTTCACAAAAACAAATAAAAATGAAGATATTTTCTTCTTTCCCGGGGAATGAATCCTTTAAGAAGGTGAAGCTGCTTCAATTTTCAGAGACAAATAGATTTAGAATGTGTTTTACAAGTAAAAGCTTGACTATGCAGCCATTGTTTTCTCTTAAATGTTGGGTGATACGGTTGGTGGGAGAGTTTCTCCAAAATGCACCAATTTAACTTAACTAGGTTTTTGTTTCAATTTTCCGTCCCGGTTTCTAATAAAAAAAACTTTCTAGTTCTTTTCTTTAGAGAAACAAAAGTGGGAAATTGTTTACTTTATACCTGGGGTGGTTATAGTATGGTTATGGAACGGCATGGTTTGTGGTGTTGGTGTGTGGCCCATTCGTAGAATTACTTAAACTAAAAAACAAGAAAAAAGGGCTCAAATCCGTAACGGATCATCAAGATGAGCCCAAAGAAAGTGGTCAATTTCAAAGAAAGACTCACATCACATCACCATCACCATCCCCATGAAAGTGGTAAACAAAACAAGCCAAGAGATACTTGCACATCCACTTAAAAATGCTTTTCCGAGTGCCCAAGAAAACAAATTGGTTTAAACTGGAATGGCATCCCACACATATTTATTTTTCCCTTTATCCCATCCCACCACATCACCTTTGGGTAATTCCAGTTTTTATTTTCAGGAAAAAGTAAGAAAAAAAAACTTTAAAAGTGACCATCCAAGACTGTGAAATGGTATGGGATAAGGGATATGTTGAAGAAGGACATACCGTCATGACCATTCACACTTTCCCAAACAGAGAAAAAGTGGGAAAGAAAGCACATTTTCTCCCCTTCCAACATCACATAACATACTTTATTACATTTTCAGGGAGAATTGTATATTATTATTTGTAGTCGGGGATGAGAATGAGACGAGAATGAATTTGTTTTGTGGAAAAAGGGAGAAGAAAAGATATCCTCTTTCACAAAAGAACCGCTTCCAGTTTTTTTTAGTCGGGATATTTTTCTCTTTTAAAAGTGAAATGAGAACAAACCAGCAGCAGAGCGTGGGCATATACGTTATTTGTATTTTGTATGTTTAAACCCAATCCCCATTTCCTCCTCCTTTTCAAAACATTTCACTGGAAAGAAAATTAAGAAGGGAGAGAAAAAAGGAGTAAAGAGAAAGTATAAGAGCACGTGCTTGTTTGTAAGATTATGCTATATGTCGATGAGTCCATGTTGGAATGGAAAAAAAAATTCTCAGTGAAAACTTTAAGTTTTTATATCACGTCTACGTAGACATAAATATATCTACCGAGTTTAGTTAGTTGAGGTTTTGGTATGGCATGATCCAAAGGCATAATATCAGACATGGTATGGGGCTTGGTTTTGCCATTTTTTGTCCATTTCCTCCCCTCCTTCCCCATGAATGGCTTATTGGATCACTTTTTAAAGATGCCTTAAGGCAGATCAACTCAAGTGTGAAGGAATAAGGGAGAGAAAGCGCAGGAGAAACAAGTCTTCTTTTGCTTTCTCTCTCCGTCTCTATCCATCCATTCCTTCCCTCCCCTTTTCTCTCTTGGTTTTTTCTTAGAAGATTTCTTTATTTTTTTCTCCCTGCGGTGGTATGATGTGATGGCTGGGCCGGTATTATATAAGATGGTTGGTGAAAGGAACACAAAAATGATAATCTTCCGTCACAATATTTTACTCCGTAAATACATATGTGCTTATACATAATGAAAAATTGTTTGCTTGGGATATTCTTCAGTCCTCCTCAATCTTACTTTCACATGGGCTATAGTTATGCCATCATTTCATCCCATGTCTATGACTCCGACTATGACTATATGAGACTGTGGCGTGGCATATGGCATGGTTATCTTCTTTTGAATACCTATTTCACGTAGGCGGTTTTATTATTACACTGCCCGTGTGTCCCCCGCATGTATCCAAACTTCCAAAAATCCAACCAAAACCAACCCAGTCATACCCATATCCCCACACAAATGTAGAAAAATGGTTGATCATGTCTATGATCATTCCCGAGAAAGGAGACATTTTTTCCTTAAATTCCCACACAAAAGAATACCAAACCTCAACCAAGCACCGCACATCAGTTCATGTTCCTCCACATCAGGGAGAAGGAGGAAAGCTTCATCATCATAAAATAGCTCTATTCCATTTCATCTCTCCATCCATATTATTATATCATGGAAAAGCAGAGAAAAAACTCCAACCACAAAACATCCATATCCATATCCATCCCCCTCACACATATCCCATTACAATATAATGAAGGACATTATTTGTATCGTTCTCCAGAATCCACACACACAAACAGCTAGCAACCCTTCTCCTCCCCACCCCAGTTTCATTTCATCATCATTGAAATCCCATTATTCTCCGAATTGAAAATTACTCCCCGTAAAAATCCCCATTATGGCCTGTGTGTAAACGAGGGCCGTAAAACCAAATACCTCCCAAACACGGCCCCAAGCATCTCCATCCATTATATCATTTCATACCATATCACAAGAAACAGCCACAGACACAGAGTGAGTTAGATACCAAGACCAATATACCAGCCAGAGAGGCACAATATACAATATACGACCCTCATCATTTTTATCCCTTAATTACACCCAATTTTTTACATGGGTATCATCGCATCAGGTAACAGTAAAACAAAATGGGAAATAAATAGCTGTGTCACCTAATTTGTTAAAATGACATAATATAATGGCTTTATGACACCGGGGCCGGGAGAGAAAAAAATCCTCTCCCTTCATCTATTTCTCTCGCTCGATCCCCCTTCTCCTTTCTCTCTTCCACAACTTATTTTTATTTTCCCTCCAGGTTTATGGCTGTTGGAGTCAGCGTCAGCATCAGTAACGGTTACGGGCATCATCATCATCAGCCAAGGAATAATGGAATGTGTAGTGGCCATGTCGTAATTCCTAATCGTATGGCCTTTCATAATATAAGTCAAAAGGGAGTAGAGCCAGGACCAGGACTAGCATAGGACTTTCATCACCATCAACACCACCACCTCCTCCCCCCAGCAAGATTAAAAAGGACAAAAGTCATTATTACAATTGATCCATTTACTTCAATCTCAGCGTCTATAGGGGCCCCGTCATTTCCCATTCTATTCCCACTCTCCTTCTTATTTCAACCGGCCACATCCAAATCCACGCTAAATATGATAGAATTACACACATTATTTGTAGCCACTAGTCCAGTCCGGCCCAGTCTGCTCCTCTGATGGAGGATGCCTTTGAGCATCCGGATCAAGAAATAATCTCATTCTTCCTTCATCCTTTAAATGGTGCCATACACACTATCTGTACTTACTACAAACTATAGACCCCACACTATATACATTTCCCCCTATATAACATCACAACTACAACCATCCCATATGAATATGAGTAAATAAGGACGACAGAGGGAGAAAGAGAAAAACGGGAACAGAGAAAGTAAGACTTGGCCTGGGAAAGCATGCCAAAAAAAAGTATGGCGAGATCGATTTTTTTTCTCCGTATATATCCCATGCGTTAACCAACCATGTATACCCATCAGCATCATGAACATCAGCATCATCATCATATCATCATCATCACCCTAGTCCCTTCACTACTTTCACTATATGTAACATTCCAGCAGTAAGGTCCCTTTTCCCTCTCTCTCCCTTTCACTATTTTTTGTTGTTGTGACTGGAAAGAGAAAAGAGGGAAACAGAAGAACATAGAGAAGAAGAAAACTTACACTTTTGTGAGAACTATGTGAAAAAAACCGATGGAGAAAGTAAAGTGAGCAGCAGCATCATCCATCCAGAGCCAGAATCCAGCAGAATCCAGAGCATACTCATATGAAAGGGAAGGCTGCTGTGTACAGCCTTTTTTTGCTTTCACTTTACCTTAGCCCATATTACACAAAGATATATCCCTTTCCCCCTTTCTCCCTCACATGTATCCCGAAGAGGGACTGGAATATGGGATGAGAGGAAGAAGGATATGTGGAGGTACCTATATGGATTTTTCTTAAGCATATCATATCATACCATACCACATATCCAGCTTTCTCCGAGGAAAATGTATGGCGGTACTTTTTATATACTTATGTGGAATGCTAAACCACTTGGGCTCCCTTCATTTTCTCCTGGTTTTAGTTCAGTCTCAGTCAGATAAGTACATAGGTAGGTACATACCTACCTCCATATATATAGAAGTAAATATCTCGAAATGGGTGTCTTTTGTAATGTAATATGTAATGTAATGCAATAGTTGAGGATAAGATGATAAGATGAATATGAGCACATATACATAGTTTATAAACTACAACAGCTTTTTTCTTCTCTTCTCCTTTCTCCTTCAGACAAATTTTGTTCGTTTGATGTTTCCTCGCACACATACATAGGTACATACATATATAGGTATGCTTACATAAGCATCAGTTTGAATATAAGTGGATCATCTAAGGCCATATTAGTTTAAATAAATATATTTAAGTACATATTTTGTCTAGTGTTTTCTCTCTCGCTCTTTGTCTATAAGGTGAAGGTGCTGTTTGATACCTAACGCTAACACATATGCTCTGCATGATGATTTTTCTTTCTTTTTCTTTAACTTTCATATTCTCTCTTAGGCCAGGATAGAGCATCATCATCATCATGTTATTTCTATATATATAAATGTGGTCCTCTGTTATGGGAGGATCTAGTTCCCTTTTCTTTCTCCATTTCTACATTATGTAACACGGTTTAGTTTGTGTCTTTCTCTTTCTCTTACTTTCTCCCAGTTAGTTCCATTCCAAAGAAAAATAGGGATATGTGGATTGGATGATGTGGCCATGTCCCATGTTATGTAGATATATCCATATGTGTCTTAGTGTGTGTGTGTGGAAGAGGACGGTTGGGAGCAAAAGTGAAAGCCGCTAAGTACACTCCTGCTATGGTTTGTTAGCATTTGTTGGAGTTGGAGAGAGAAATAATATGTAGGACGAAAGGAGGAGGAGGAGAAGGATGGCAAGGGGAGAAAATTCACAAAATTGCATAGACTTTTTTTTACTTTCTCCAACTCTCTCTCTCCTTTTCCATCTATCTCTAACTCCAACTCTCTCTTTTACTTTCTCTCGGTTTTTTTCTTTCTCCTTTTTGTCTTTTTGCAGGAACAGTCCTGAATTCCAATGTGTTTCCCTCTCATCTCATCTTTTCCCTCTCACTCACTCACTCTTACATTTTCCCTTCCTATCATCTACACATGTAGATATTTTTTTCTCTTTCTTGTGAGGTTTGGGTTGGTGGTGTTCATTACTAGGCATATAAGTATAAAACAAGAAGATGATATGAGCCGAGATGAGATGAGAAGGGAATCTAGTGGAGAGAAAGTGGGAGAGGGAGAAAGAGCAAACGAGGAAAATTGTTTGGAAGAGAGGAGGGAAATGGACGGAAAGTAAAAAATATGTACATGAAGGAATTTAACCCTTTGCAATACCATGTCTGATATAATGTGGGAATAAAAATCTGTGATATGGGATGATGTTCAAAAAAATATGCCATGTTTGCGTGTAGGGATGTGGATGTACATGAGAGAGAAAGGAACAAAATATAAATATGTATTTTTATATGTACTTTGTTATCTGGAGAGTTTTTGGACTTATACTTTGCTTGAGAAATCATCCTCCTCCTATTTATATGGTGTTGGTGGTTGCTGATCCAGTGACCAAAAAACAAAGATAAAAAAGTTGGCAATGACTTGCCTTATTGTTCTCCCTTTGTGCACCAACTACCAACCAAACCAAACCACGCTGGCCCTCTCTCTGGATGATATATAAAAATTCATTCCTTTTATACTTCCTCTTCAATTCTTTCCAACTACATACTATTTATATTGCTTGGAAACTTTTGTTCCTTTTGATATACGAGTAGTTGATATATGCCTTGTTGGTATCATGATCATCATCATCGCAATATCACTATCACATTCACATATACCATTTTATCCTTGACAATGTTGATGATACATGCATAATACAAATATATAAATTCCAGTGGATTTATACAACTCTCTACAGTGGTGATATCAGACTCGGGGAAATGGTGAGAAATGAATCGGAGTGGTAAATTGGAAAAATATGCAATGGTAGGCGGATCTTCTTTTATCTGGAGAGGGAAAGCTCTTAATTTCTCCTTTTTCAAGATGTACTGGTCCATGGTGTATGTAAGCCTGGCTTGGTTATATTGCATTATGTACCTCTAGGCATGGAACGTGGAATGGAAGGAGAAAGTGCTCCTTTTTTTCCCAGTTTTTTTTTGGACGTGGTTTGGTTGGTTCTCCGGCTGTCCTGCCCTGCTGGATTTTTTCTAATGATCACACAATAATTTGAGTCCTTAGCCAGGATTTTTTGTCTTTTCCCCAAGCAAAATGGGAGAAGGAAAAAATTTCCGTGAGAAATGTAACAGAACCAGAACCAGCCATGTTGTAAATCTGTATCGTTTTCATTTTCATCCTATGGATGCAGCTATTTTTGTTTTTGGCGGTGTGGCTATGTTCATGTGCCTCTATGCCTTTGACATTGTTAGAGCTACACATAATATCATGGCATGGCATATGGCACATAAAATTAAACCATTTTTTGAATCCTAGAATTCTCGAATACATCTCATCATTGCATACATAGCTGTAACCAAAGCCAGGCCAGTTCCAATGAAGAGAATAAAAAGCAGCCCCTTCTTTCACTGCATCGGGATCACGATCACGACCATCATACCATGGGGCACATTTCTTGGGCATGGCATACCGCCTTCACTTTCACTTCACCGCCAAGCCAACCTTCTATTTCACCAAATAGCAAGAGCCTCCACACCACCATCGCCTTTACTGCCATGGATGCCATGCCACTGCCACTTCTTGCTTTTCAGTTTCCTGCTTGAGGCTGATTTTCCCAGAGGGCCCTTCATTTTCCCTATTTTTTAAAACTCAAGTCTCTCTCTCTTCCTCACTTCTTTGCTTTATAACATCGAGCATCCACATCAACATCAACATCACTCCTCAGAAAATACAAACGTATTTTTTCCTTTCCCCCAACCGAGAAAAAATATTCCCTTTGCTCCGTTCCCATCTTCTTCGTATAGTTTACTTCCTTTGCCAAAATGCCAGAAGTGAAAAGTGTAAAAAGCAGTCAGGAACATATCACATATATCCAAGCCAGAGTCATACATAGCCATAGTGAAACGTGTAGTAACGCCACGATCGCTACCCCTTCCCATTTCACATTCCTCGCTTTCCCCTCCCTTCCTTCAGAGTAACTTTCTCTCCAGCGGAATAACTAACCATGTCCATGTTTGTGCCATCATCATCCGTATTACAGTATCAGGATCGACACTGGCAGGAACACTGATCATCATGTTGCTCCTGATACTGCTGTGCTGATATACATGTGCCTAATTCATTTCATTCCAACTACATGACTTTCTCCCTACGACCGTTTTTTAATGCTCAATTTTATTATACCGGAGGTCGCAAAATGACAATATTAATGGAACCGGGCTGGGGATGGAGGACTCCAGTGGAGGGATGGAATATGGAATATGAAATGGAATCATCATCCTCAGCCTCATGTAAATATTTTTGTCATGCCCTTGTAAAAATGTACGTGCGGGTGAGTCAGAGTGGAATAATATTTTAATGTGTTCCTTGCTTTTACTTTCATATTTTGTCTGTGACCTGGTATGGCCTGCTATGAAAGAAAAGAGGAAGAAAATTAGGATTTTAGGATGTTGCACACTGCATGGGAATGAGAGTGTGGAATATGGAATATGGACCATTATAAAGCAATATAGGAAGCCGCTCTTGTATTTTGTAACTTTTTTTACGCAAGCACATCAAAAGCCAACGCACACGGTTAAAAGAGGGAGGATGTGTATGGATGGGGATATAATGATAATGATGATGATGATAATGTCACCATTTGGTAGTGAGAAAAAATCCAACCAACAACCCCAATCCAGCCTGATTTAAAAAAAAACTTTCTCTCTTGGAGTTGGTGTCACTTCTTCACCAAGCCCATGCCTCCCTTGATGATGCTGATGGTTCTGTTGATGATGATGAAATAAGACGAAAAAAGTGCACAAGGAAGTCAAGCCAGAAGTCAAGCCAGAGCCAGAGAAAATTCTTAAAAAACACGGGTGGAGAGGAAGTAGTAAGAAATGATCTAAAAGTACACAAAAGGAAAAGGAGGAGAAGTAGAAAAAAAGAGTACATATGGACGGGGAGAGAGATGAAGGTCTCAGATGACTAATATCGACTTTTCCTCCATTCTCCTCCTGGCTCCTCCGGCAAGTTGTTTTCTCTCTCCAGGAATGAAAGAAGCAGGGAAAAGAATGTAACCGGGTGGGCATATAATATATTTATATGTATTTGAAGAATGAAAGGATGGCGAAAAGGACTTTAGTATAACTATATCGAGAAGAGAAAGCAAGGAATTCACAATGGAGGAAAAAAGTGTACAACTGACGAGGACTATGTGTTCTATACAATGATGGGAGATGGGATGATGATTGTGTATTTTTTTTCTTTCTCTCTCCTTTTATTTTTGCCTGGCTGGCAATGGAATTTGGCATTATAGGTCATATATAAAGTATATAAAAAGAGGAGAATGGGAGGAAGCTGGAAGGGAGAAAAAATTAGAGGTGGATGTGATGATGATAGATCTAATACATGAGATGAGATAAAGTGGAGAAGTGAAAGTAGTTATATGTATGTCTTTTGAGTTTTATATGTGAGGAGGGGAAAGTTCCATCATCTTTCCAAGTTCCCAAGTCCAACCCATATCGCAATCAGGCCAGTCAGGGAACAAGAACAAGGGAAAGTCAGACTCTCACTCAGAGAACCAGCTTGTTTCTTGTAAGAAGATCCTGCTGATGTTGGATGTTGAAAGTGAAGGAGAGACTGGAAAAGAGAGAGAACTACTTAACCAGGTATTATTTGTTAGTTGTCAAAAAGGAAATAGATAAAAAGAGACAAGATGATAAAATACACAGAGAACACCGGTGGTGGTAGGGAAGGGTCCAGGTAGTTCTGTTTTGTTCCTCATTCAACCCAACCCATATTGCTTCATTTAATATCGAAAGGGAGAAAGTGGAATTGGAATGAGAATGAAAGTAAAGTGGATTCTCTTGATGCAGTTGTGCCACCACCACAGGTCAAAAAAGTTATATAAGAATGTGCAGATATATGGGTCGGAACTGATCATTAATGAGAAGTTTGTCATGATCATCATCATCATGATCAGGATGAAATGATGAAATGAGATGGAAGGAAAGTAACTAAAAACAAAAGATTTCTAATCTCACAAAGTTAAATAAAAAGGCAAGGATCCACTTTTGATATAAAAAGGAGCAGAAAAGTAAAAGTAGGTCGGCATCAGAACGAGCCTCCAGCTCAAACTAAATTAAGTTTCTATACTTAATCCCATCCCAGCTAGGCTACCATCGTCATCATCATCATCACGACGATCATGATCATCTTTCCAAATTGATTCGAGAAGAAGGAAGCCCAAGGAAAATTGAAAAGATGATGATTGGGGACACGCCACCGTTATCATTTCGTGTCATCATATTCCGATTACATGGGGGCACCATTACAAATTATATATTAATTTTGCAGATTGAGTCAGGAAGGAATTAGAGGTTTGGGGTAAGGACAACAAAATCAAGAGAGGACAGAAATAATCAAAAAGCTTCATAAGTTCAGATGTAAACGCAAAAATGTCACCACCGTCAAGTCATCATCGCACCATCATTATCGTTGCATCATTAGTATTAGTAATATATATTTGAGACATCACAAACCCGACATCTTTATCATCATCATCATCAACAACAACAACATGGACAAGACCAAGAACAAGAGCAACGTATATCATATCATAGCTTTTAGATTATATAACTGCTTCATGTTTTATAAAATATTTATAGCTTGGCTTTGGCTTTGGCATGACTTGACTTTTTTAAGTGACAACGGAGAAAGTTTCGAGAAAGAAAGAAATCTCCCTCTTTCACTTCTCCACTCTCATCCCTGGTCAGAGTCAGAGAGGACAATTTGGATTTTGGAGTGGAGATAGTGACGAGAGACGTGCTCCATTGAACAGGAGAAGGAAAAAATCAGCACCGCCATCCACATCATCCCTATCGAGATCGTGATCATGATGATAATCATCATCATCCTCACCCACCATCCATCCTCAATCTTCACTACCGTCACCATTCTCACCACCACCACCAGCCTCATCCTCTTGGAGAAAGGACGCTGATGATGATGATACTGATAAGGAATCCTCCTGGTTGGTTCGAAATTCTCGGGATCTCCCCTATTCCGATTCTGGTCTTGTACTCGAAGGGAATAATGGAATGAGGCTGATGACAATAAATGATACAAAATATACAATGTCAACTTTTTTTCCTTGTGAATGAATCGGAAGGGCAATCCAACATCTTCAGAGGACTAATATATCAGCAGAGAGCCCTTATATCTTATCTTATCTCATATATATCTCTCTTATCATTTGCCACCCTGCTCATGATACCGCACACGGTTGGATCTGAATCTGGCTGGATAAGAGAAAGGGACCTATCCTCCCATTGAGTGATGTTCTCTGGACGTGAAAACGACTTGGAATCCTTGGTCGATCAGAGAAAACGAGAGTGAAGGAATGAGGATAGGATATGGCAAAGGAGTAGTTTTAGCCTTTTTATATTCTATTATATTCCGTCTCCCTCCTTGTTTGCTTGGCGTGACTCATAGTCAATGTGACTATATCAATGCTTGGTATATATTTTTATTTTCAGTATTGACTTGGATTTGGCTTTGGAATTTTTTCGGCTTCATTTTCCATCACCGCCACCATCGCCACGATATTTTTCTGCTGAGCCCAGCAAAATATACCCATCCATGCAACATTCCTATATAGCTCTCCATGTGCATTTTCTATTTTATGGAATGGTTGGAGAGAAGACGAAGACGGGGAGGAAGAAAGGTGTTCTCCTGGGACCATGTCCAAAGTCAAATAAAATGATTCCTTGGGAATATATATAAAAAAGGAAGTTGTATTGGCATTCCCATCCCATATCCCTCTGCAATGAGAGAAAGTGAGTGAGTGAGCAAGTTGGAGAGTTGACTTGAGAGAGAGTCAAGTCAACTCAAGTCTTTCGACTTTCACTACCAATTCCCCTCCTGGATGGAAACCCAGAGATAGAGATAGATGGATAAGTAGATAGATATGTAAGTATAAATGGAAGAGAAGAGAATTGAGAATTAGATGAGAAGAGAAAGAGATCTGTTTATCTCCCCGGTTCTAACTTTCTCCTCCAGTATATCAGCATGACTATGAACATATCCAAACACTTTCTCCTCCATCTCCATCCATCTCTCCACTCTGGAGTGGCAGTTAAGTCCGGAATAATATGGGATGTTTTATTGCACATATTGTGTTGTATTGTAGTTTGGGCTGGAATTGTATTTCAGAGAGAATAAAGTCCCTTTCCTAGAGACTATATCAATTTTTTATCACGAGCATGGCTATAGTCATCGTCCCCTCATCACCATCACCATCATTAGGAACAACTACAATCACCATCAGCATCACCATCCCCATCACCATATCGGAGAGGTTCCAAAGATAGGAATTGACCTGGAGTGAAAACTAGATGGGGGTGAAAAATGGAGGGAGATGGAGGTGGGAGGTGGAGGTGATGAGAATAAAAAAGGGTTAGGTATAGGACATAGGTTAGGCATTGGCATGAATGATACAATAGAAAGGGAGCAAGTACTTACATAAAAAAAAGTTTGCTTGTTTGCTAAATTTTACTTTTATGCTGGGGGAAATCAACACTTTACTTTTCCCCCTTGATTATGTAAAGAACTATATTACATTATCCTGGAAGTGGTACATGCATACATCCAAGGATAAGTCAAGTACATATATTCATAAACATATTACTTAAGTGTATGGAATATGAATATACTTACATAAGCAATATATTATATTTTATGCCATACATTTCCCATTCTAATATATCAAATCAACGACAATGATAAGAGCTGACAATGATTTCATACTGTAGTGGAAGCTGTTTACTAGGGCGAGAGGAGAGCTTCACTTCTGCACTTTTGACTCTTGATTTCTATTCTATTATAACTTTGTTGAGTTGAGTGTTTGCTTGGAGAAAGTTTGGAAATATTTATTGGGTGGGGAGAAGGGAAGGAAAGTTGCTTGGAAAATCCAATCCAGGAAATAAGAACTAGCAATTTTACATGAATATTGATTGACTCTTGTTATGTTGAGGCTGCGCACGTTGCTTCCAAAAAATTTAAAAAAGGTGATTTTTGAAGAAGAAAAATGCTTGTCATAAATATGCTTACACAATGGAAAATGGAACATGTTTGGGGCTATCTGGAAGAAACGCTAATGCAACCATATAACGCATAATAATCAACTAGAAACCGGATTTTGCAAATACTTATTTTTTTATACTCAACGACAACACCTACTATGGAATCTTTCTCGTTATTTTAACCAAAAAAGGATATACTTTTTTATTTGGGTGGCGAGGTTAGCAAACCCCTTAATTGTCATTTACAAATAATACCCAATGCCATTGTATTAAATTGAAACTTATACTGATACTGCCACCTGTCATAAACGTCGTGAGTGTCGCTACATTGAAATGAATTAAAATTTCAATTTCCACCCCCGTCAATGACATGTCATCATGTGCGTCATGTCCCTCACAGTTATATCATGATGCCAATGTCATGTCATCCATTTATTCCCATCAAACCAAACATCAAAAATCATTTAAATCGTCCTTCCTCCCTCCTCCTTTTCCTTTGCATCAGATCAGAACAGCTCAATTCATATTCAAGCTTCCACAATCAGATCAGATCAGCCCCCACCACCAACGAACCAAAACCAACTATTTGAGAATTTGATTTATTCGTCATTATCAAATTCCGGACAGGCTAGGACATAAGATGATGATGAGATGTCGGCGTCGGCATGATAATCAATATAGCCATAGACATGTTATATGTTTCATTTTTGAATTTTGGGTTAAATTTCCAGCTTTATTCACTATCCTCTGCCATCTCATATAGTGCATTGATTGAATGAAGCCCAAATGAAAGCGGACAAGTTGCATACATTAGCCAGGGAAGGAATCTAATGTCTACATGGAAAGGCTTTCACCTAAATCCGACCATTCAATTTATTTCCCTCCAATATCCTCAACTTCATCTCATCTCATATGCCTGCTTACACTTTGGCGATTCCTTTTGGTGGTCTTTTTTTAAATAGCTTCATTTTATACTTCCGCTCCCCAACTTAACTTGTCACTGTCACCCTTCTCCTTTCTTTATTCAGATAAGGGCTTAGGTAAACCTCTTATCGAGGAACAAACCAAACCAAACCAATCCTAACCAACTCCTCATAGCCCAATACATGGGTTCGTGGATTTTATCCTCATTTTCAATCTCATCTCATTTCCCTTCTCTTCCCCACTCAACTTCACTCCTCTCCACCAAAAGAGGAGAAGATTTCCAAAGAAATCTTGCTTTTTATAAATCTTGTCCTTTGGCATCCCATCACAGACCCAGGCAAGTTTGAATAAAAAACTTTCTTCTTCTTCAGCTTCCTCTATTTAAAAGCTTTTTTTTTCAATGCCATGAAATGTTTAAAGTAAATGACATGGCCACGTCTTTGCCATACCAAACTGGTAATGACATTTATCCAGATTTGCTCCTAAAAAGGATGCCAGAAATCGCAATCCGGATTCCTGGAAACCCTTTCCCTGGTCGGTTTTTGGAAAATGATGGTGTGATGTGGTATGGTTTGGTGCATTTTATGGAGCAAGATTCCAGAAACCTATTTCAGTTGGTTTTGGATCCAGTATACCTGCTTATTCTACTCTTTGCATTACTTCAACCCAATCCAAAGTGAAATGGAGGGAGACAAGAGACAACCAACCGCTAACTGTATCCCACCACCATCTCACCATTGCATATTATTATTACCCAACAGTTTGTATCTTTGCCTTGGAGTCTTGGTTAAAATCTACTTGTCTTCCCTTTTCTTCCTCGTTTTTATCTTGGCTTGGCTTTTTTATTGTCTCCTTAAGATAAGTGTTTACTTTCTTAATAGCTTGTTGAGATCTTCTGGAAAAAAGAGGGGAAGATAGAAGAGCACTTTCTTAAGAGAATACAATTTTTTTTCTTTAAAGTCATCCTCATCCCCATCATCTCCACCGTCATTATTGCATTCCGGCCATTCTCATCTTAATAATCATATACCATCATCATAACTATAAGGAATAATATTCGAATTTAAGGTTTTTACTGCGACAACCACAACTGCATCTTTCTAGGCCCGGCCATATTCCATTCCACTTGTTCCAAGAAACTTAATCCAACAAATCCAACCCATCCCAACCGAAACTCACTTAAAAATCCTAAAATGGAATAAAGCTCGCCCCCTTCTTCAAGTTACAAATTGTCAAATGGGAAGGGAGTAGAAAAACAACGCTCACATTTCCAATATGATATTTACCTTTTAGCTTTATGGTTTGAAAATGTGCTGACTCTAGGGCATACATGGAATAAGAACAGATATAAATGTTTGATATAACCACCCAAACCCAAAGCAAACCCAAGACCAAGACACATTTTGCTATATAGTCATCTCATCATGTTAAAAGAAACTGGATTTGATTATATTATACTTTACAAGATTTTTTTGGTCTTGAAAAAACTTTCACGATATTTTTAGATTTTACTTCCTTCGGTGAAAGCATCTCTGCTTGTTTTAGACTTACTTAGCAAACAAGAAGTAGCTGTAGCCTAACTGCCAACTTTTATCTGCTATGTTATGCCATGCTACTTTCTCCCCAGACAGAGTTGACTGAAAAGTGCACTGCATTATTGTTGTGGTGTGGTCCATTCCATCCCCTAAGTCCAGTCCAAGCCCAATCCAATTCAACTTGTCACACAGCCTCTCCCCTCTTTACGACTTTTTTCTGGGATAATGTTGTTATATCCATATCTCTTGTCATACACATATTATTTCAGTCTTTGTATTTTTACATACACTAACAACCATATTATATTATCAAGTTAAAGTACTTTTGTAAAAATAAATCCTACTTATATGAGCATTTTTTTAAAGGGGAAAAACTTTTTATTTGGTTGTTTTCACAAGTGCTCCTGAATTGAATTCACAGTGTGTAAAATTGTGTAATGTGTAATATGTAACTTTGTTCTTCCTCGAACCAAACAAAGATAACATTATACTAAACCAACACCACCACCCGCTCCTTATATGTAAGGATAAGTACTGCTTATTTATGGCTTGTGCTGAGTTTTTTTTTTGCTTCTGGTGTAACAACACAATGAAATTTAATACGCCTCTTTTCTACTTTTTCTTCGGCTTGTCTTGTTGTAAGTTGGTATATTTAAGTTATTTTTATATTTCGAAATTTCCTACTTTGCCTTTTTAGCTTTATCCTTAAAACTTGACTTTATCCGGATCCGATTCAGTGAAAGAATCTGCTTACGATTAGCTTTAAACAAAAGCCAAGAACACAGACATAGCCGTAAATACAAGAGCGCGAGAAGGATTACAATTACAACTCAGTCAGAGACGCGTCCCATGTTCCATTTCCGTCTTTGAAGAATTTTGGAGAGCTGCTGGGCTCTTATCTCAGGTTCATCTCTAACACATAAGCCATACATGGGCATGAACATGATATCACTACCACCCGTCTTGGGCACTTCCTTGTTGCTAAAATTAAGAAAGAAATATAAGTCTGAAGCATTATTTTTTTTCATTCTATATTCAACGTCCCCAGTAAAATAAATATACAGCGAGACAAAAGGGTTGTTTCCATTTCCAAGAGACAGGAATGGGATATGAGATGGATGCATGGATGTTTTGTTGGATGGATGGGTTAACTCACCATCACCGTCTTAGAAGAATAATAGAATCTCATGCCATGCTATGGTTGGGTGGATTGTTTCCATCTGCATCATGGCGGACTCGCATTAGGTTTTCATATATGAATTTGGGAGGAGGACAGAACCCGAACATACTGAACGACTCATAGATAGCCATAGTCAGAATTGGATTGTTTTGTTGAGGGAAGCAAGCTGTTCTCGAACTGGAATAGGAATAGAATTTGGAAAAAGTCCCCGGTTTATTTTTTCTTAATATATTTCCCTCACTACAAAACAGGGGAAGTTTTGCATGCATGCATTTGAGAGGTAAGGACCCTAGCCAAGCTGGAGATCCGGGATCCAAACTGGGAAAAAATAAGAAAGGCATTATTCTCAAGATTTAAGTATTTTCTTGAGAAAAGTGAGAAGAAGAAGAAAAAAGATCTACTTTGGTCTTGCCTGACATAGGCTAAGGCATATATTTTTATATATTATATTGTGTAAGGCTGTTTCTAACATATTTATATACAGATACAACAAAATGGGCTTTAAGCCATATGTATTTTTTAAAAGGAGGGATAAGGCAAGCCAAACCAGCCAAGCCAAGGGAGCTTAACCACTTTATGTAATAGTGCTTGTGCCGATTCTATCCTTCCCTCTCTCTATCCATTCTCCATCCTCCATCTCCTTCTCTCTCTGCTTCGGTTGCTAAACGTGCCAAAAAATCTGACATCCTTGTCCAAGATAAACTTATCCCATTCTTCACTTTCCACTTCTACATTTTTTTACTACATTGTTAAAGCTCTCGTAACAGTTGTAAAATATCTTAAGCAAAAGGGGAAAGGAGAAAGTCTGGCTGGTGGAGCCGGAGTAGAAAATAGTAGAAATGGTTGTACCCATGCATATTCATGTATGGCCCATGGAAGAAAATAATAGATACAGTTAAACAGCAGGGTGTAGTATATGATTGTAATAGTAATAGAAATAGTCAACTTGATTGTAATAAATGCTCAACACTTAAATATATAAATAATATGGTCATATCTATGTAAGAATTTGGAGAGGTTTCCTTTAAGAACTAGACCTAAACCGACTGGGCTAGGCTAGGGCAGACCTATTCCAAAATGAAAATGGCTAGGTTGGTGCTAGGGCTGGTGGTGGGATGAGGAGAAAGCCAAGTGGAAGGAGACAGAACAGGGAACAAGGGAAAGGAATAAAAGGAAATAAGGGACGAAATCAGGCATGCCATGCCACGGCCATTCCAAATGTTACTTGGATGGAGATGGAGAGAAAGGAGATTGGGCCTATTGAGAAATGGAGGAGTAAAGAGGAGAGGTCGACCGAGAGAGCATTATTGAGCTGGTAGAGAGAGAGAATAACAGAAAAAAGAGAAGGGGCAGCAGTGGTGGTGCATATGATGATGATGATGGTGATGGCGGTGATGGTGAAGGGAAGGAGGTGAATGGGGGAAAACGGTGGAAAAAGGGTTAGCCTGGCCTGAGAAAGAAAGTTGTACAACTTGTGTTTCCCAACTCATGTTATGGGTAGTGGAGTGGAACTGGAGTTGGAGGCATCATCAGGCCAAGCCGGAATATCTGGACACACACGTCAGTAGGCAAAAAAGGGTAATATGTACTTATTTGAAGCTGTTTTGGACTGGACTCGACTCGGCTTGAACTGGGCTCACCGGACTCTAGTCTAATGTAAAACATGTACAAAATGTTTTAAGATATGATATGAAATGGAAATGGGAGGGAGGGAGCTTTGGCTTGTCTCGTCATTTGGCGGAACACGCCATCACAAGTTTTTTGGACTGCGGGTCGGCTGCTCCATTTTGTCTTTGTGGAATGGAAATGGAATTACTTATGTTGGCTGAGATGAGGAAATGAAAGGGATCAGCGTGCGCGATATATACAAATGCAATGGTAAGCATTTTGGAGAGGGAGAGGGAGAGAGAGAGAAGATGGGACGGGATAAGGGAAACTCGATGTCGGCAACCGACCACTTTTCCTTATCTTTGGGTAGGTATAAATGTTGTTGCTTAACCTTTTTGTAGACTAATTGTGCTTATATCACTGCGTGATAAGAAAAGCTCACCGTATAAATTTGAATTAAATACTTCCGGTATTAGTGTGCATATTTGCACATATTTGTCTTTGCGGATTAATAGTTACCGAGTGCCGAACATTGCGCAATGAATAGCCATGCCAAGCAATTATCTTTCATGCTTGCTGCCAACACTCTTCATCACTCATAAAGTCATCACATCAGTCAGTTACATCCTCCTCATTAGCAAATTGACATAGTAGGAGCAAATAAAGTCCCAAATTGCAAAGTGGATAATTTGTCCCAGTCCAAACTAACATCGCTTTTGTGGCTTTTTTCATGTCTCGGCATAATCACCGACGTAGTGTCGTATATCCCATCAATATTTTTAATTTGATAAAGTAACCCAAACATGCATACAAGTCCCATCATGTAAAGAGGAACAAAAGTGAAAAGAATATTCAGCGGAAGTAGGCATATTGTAGGGCGTTTGATAAATGCCATCCAGCCATTCATACTTTATGACGGTGATGACTTGACCACATCAAAACTTTCACTTGCAATTTTCAAAAGCAGAGAGAGGGGCTCTCCACAAAGAGGAGACAGAGCCCCAAATTAATGGCACCGTCATCACCACCAGGAAAAAAATATTTCATAGAGTGAAAGTGAAGTCACTAGCAAAATGAAATGAACCTTCCCATATCTTTTCAGTCATGATCAGTACCTACCAATTTGATACAGTACATCACCCTCATCATATCATCAGGTTGGCAATTTTACCGAGCAAGCTGTTTCCTTTCTCATATTTATGTACGTAGGTAGTTCATCCAGTTCATAAAAAACTTTTACTTTCATAGTCTTCCCCTCGTTAAACGTATGGTCCAATTTAATTTCTCGGATGCCTAAGAAGCAAACTTAAATTTGCATACGTAAATTTGAATTTTCTCCAATTTATCCATCCGCTGATCATCCAAACAAGGGAAACTTGTAAAAAATACGTAAATTACGAAAGTACTTTTGTAATATTTATTATTTACTATCTCATCCAACAAGAGCATATAAGCTACTTCATTATCATTACCTATTTTAGGGGGAAGGTTCCAAAAATAAAGTTTTTTCCCTTGGTCCTAGTCCCCCTTTCCATATCACATCATATCGATCCCATCCTGCCTCATCTGGCTTAAAATGTTGTGGAAAGTTATTAGCTGAATGATGATGAGGATACCAGGATATGGTTGGATAGAGTATGAACATGAAGCCAATATATTGATAGGGCATAGGGCTGGTGAAAGCGCCTTGGAAGGAATGAATTGAAGCCCAAATGGATATATGAGCCATATCTTTTACGACGGTGGAGATGTTGATGATAAACCTAAAAATTATTTTATTATGGAATGCGAGAACAAAGTAAATTTCCTTTATATCTGCCTACTCCTCTCCACCCTGCCCTGTCCCAAAATTGGAGTGGAAATAAGGATAAAGTTTTACTTTCTTCTGTTTCATATTATACCTTATGAAGGCGATATGGCACCACAACAATATAGCGGAACAAACAACATCAGCATGATCAACTAGAGCAAAAATACATAAACAAGCTCTCGATTTAATGATAAAGCCACAAAAAGTTCATTTCCACTCATACTCCCTTCCACTTTCATTAGCATAATGCAATGTATTCATTTCATCATCTTTATGAGAGCTCCCCTTCCACCACCATCGTCATCATCATCATCCTGTCATGATCATGATGCCATGGAATTCCCCATGTCACGGGCACCAGTGGCACCATCACCACCACCTCCACATCCTCCAACTACTCCACCTTGCTTGTTGTTGTTGTTCCCTTTTTCCTCCTTCCTCCTCCACTTAATAAGCCGGAGTGCACTTAAACTACCGGGGAACCAACACAAACCAAACCAGAGAGCCTCTCAATTTAAGGATCCTGTCGAGGGAATGCCTGATGGAATGGGCTTAAGGGAAACCAAAGAGGAATCAACATCCAGCCCAACCAAAATTAAAATCTGCTTGGGTATTTATTTAGGTATATATATTTTTAACTAGCTTTATATACTTTTATAACCGTGAGGATGGTGATGATGATGCTGATCGAGTTAGAGTGCCACCAAGAGGAAGACGTCATGCAAAGCCCTTCAATCAAACAGCTTCATCTCCCCCTCTTCTCTTTCCTCCTCAACTAATCTAATCCCCTTCTCGGCTCCCAGCCCATGTTTGTTTTATAGATTCTGATTGAAGAGACTTTATTCAATGTTCTCAGTTCCAAATCCAATGGGATATACATGGCTGGATATTCGATGAGAGGTCGATACTCTTCTAAAGATGCATAAGCAGAATTGAAGCTGATGCAAAATATATCCAGAAAGGAACCGAGACAAAGGACGCTAAAGCCGATGATCATACTCAACATGTTCATGGAATGAAATTGAAACCCCATTTTCATATTAAACTGTTGTGTCATCGATATTCTTGATACCGCCCACTTGTGCCTATGTCAAAGCGATAAGGGAAAAAATAGGATCAGGTTTGATTTCACTTTTTATCTCGGCTCGGCATATTAGTGAAGAAACTAGAGTCGATTGCGACTGCGAGATCAGTTAACATAGGCTACTGTAGACTTAATAAGATTCGCCAATTTAAAAAAAAAAGTGATTGATAAATATGATAAGACACAATCTCCTTGATCTACGGAGCTGCTTCATGTTGTAAGCAAATCTGATTGAATCCAATTTCACAATCGAATATAGGCAGGTATGTTTTTAACGAGGGGAGGGCTGAGACCTATTTTTAGAAAATCGAAGGAGAAGTACTTGGTCCCAACGCCCCAACTGCCATCGTACAAAAAATTAAAAGCTTCAGCTTCCATATTTATTTGAAGTGACAGGTTACATGATTATGATAATGACGATCGTGCCGTCGATGATCAGAAGTGCAACTAGCGGCTCCCAATATGCAATTTTGCTGTGCCAAATTTAGATCAATTTCCAGAACTCATATAACTTGCGTCATACGATTTCTCTCCAATCCTTGGAAAACTATTAGGGGAGACCCTCATGCATAAAATTCTCGGATTTATTTCATCGCTCCCAGTTATGTAAACTACATCTTATTAGTAAGATATGGTAAGACATAGAAAAGCACAATCAAAAACATTCTGTCGTCTCGGAATAAATAGAATTACATTAACTTCGATAACCTTCATAATTCGGCTGTTACGTGTTAACTAGATGTTCGGGGAAGTAGACGTTGTAAATTATTTGTAATTATAATAATTTGACTGTAGATTGCATTTAAACAATGTAATACACAACTTAAATAGTACCAGCATAACAGACTCATCATCACCATCTTCGTCTCGTCGTCATCCTGATCATCATCTTCACCAAGAGCATCATCATCACTCCCAGGAACCCGAACTGAATGAGACACAGACCCGGGCCAGGACCATCAACCAGCACACGTTCCCTAACTGCCGCTTTCTCCTCCAAACTATATAACTTCATGAATATGGAATAGCTCGATCTCTCTTCTCTCTCTCCCTGCTTTTGAGTAACTTAGTTCCGCTTTCCTTCCCCCACTTTCCAACTTCACTCCAATCCAACTCAACTTCCTCCTCGCCTCCTCCTATCTTTCCCCGTTCATGCTAATCTTGTGAGGATTTAATTAGTCCCAAAAAACAAACTCCCTTCGGTATATGTGTAGCCCCATCCATATATTATTATTTTCTTTTGAAATATGTATACATGATAATTTTTCTTTCTGCTCCCCCGCTAAAGACTCGGGAAAATCTATGCAGAAATGCAATTTCCATTTTGAAAGTTACAAATTTTCATGATAAATACGTGCGGCTTATTAAGTTCCCCCAACCAGCTTGTTTGTTATTTGCTAAAGGGTTTTGGTTTCCCATCTCGCCTAAATATTCTCGCCTGTGCTCTCTGCTCTCGAGTTTGACTTTTTTCCTTGCATGGGATGGAAAAATTAAAGTGGAAGTCGGGCCAAAATCCAAAGTCAAGCCGAAGGAATAGAAAAAGAGAAAGCAAACTAGCTTGTTTTAATACGGCGCTGCTACCTTTGAGCTCGGGCTCCGGATCTGGCTCTGACTATGACTGTCCCGAGATTTGGAAAGTGACTGGGGGATTGGGAATGAATTAACGAAATAAAAGCATATTATTATGCTTGGGAATATGTACATGTCCAACCCTTCCTGGGAAAGATTTTTTCCCCGGCATTATTTGCGCAACCCGCTAATCTGCATGTTAAACAGAGAATTACTGCACCCGGTTCCTGGAATAATCATAGTTGGACTGTTGGAGCTCGGGAGGATGAGAATATTTCTGTGGGTCTTTGTTTACCAAATGAAACTGAAGGGAAAAGGTTCAGAGCCAGATCCAGAGCTAGAACAACATCAACCAAGCTATATCATATTATTATGGAGCGGGGATGCTGAAACTGATTGTGCGAGAGAGTTCATCCTTTTGGAAAACAATTTATATGAAATGAAATGGTGGCAATAATGTATTAAATACGGAGAAAATTCCAGCTGCGACTACTTCCATATCCTTTCCTAGCGCAGATCGCATTCGTAGCCCGTCACTATTATGTAATACTCTGGGATATGGATATGATGCTGACTTTACTTTCTTCCAGTCCAGCATGAACACACAAAGACTGGGGTAAACAAAATATATGTTTATATAGGAAAACAATAGAAATGGCTGGAACTGGGATTTGTTTGACTAACGCTGGCTGCTCATTCCTACGGAATGGCACAAAATGACATGTAACGATTTAAGTTAATGTAAATGTTTGCTAGTAGATTGGATTGGGATTCCATTGCAATTCTATTCTGGATTGCATTGTTTTGTATTATATTATTATTGTGGATGGGTAAGGGAGGAAAACCTCCACCGGAGAGAGAAAATGGAAGCAGCGGCAGACGAGAGTCAGAAATATCAGGAGGATCCGAATCAGAACGCAGGGAAATATCCGGCTAGACTCGGTGGAAGCTGATTCCGGCTAAACGTGTGGGGATGATGATGAGAATGATGATGTTGATAATGATGGTATTTTGCAGGGGACTTAGATGGGAAGAGTTGGATTTGGGTTTTGGTAGTCTACCAGGCTATGTCGTTAGTTTTTGGGTCGACACAACGGGATTTCCGACATGGTTGAATGATTTTTAACAAAAAACGGGATGCCCAATTTTTAAGTGATCACTTTTACGAACTGAGCTTCTGCTATGCTGGGAATAGTTTGTTTTCATGTGCATTTGCATTTTGCTTGTCTTTTTATGTCCATATTACTTATGTTGACTTTGAATGAGTGCTTATGCCAGTTTATAAGCAATTTTGATTTTGCAGAAATGTTTTGGGTAAAATTCGCATTCTTATGGATTGGTTAGTGAACCAAACTTTGTAATGTCTTCAGCATAATTTGATTTAATATGAAAATTCCTGGATTTGGATTTGGATTTTCCATCTTATCTTCGTTTGCAATTTTCCCCGAAGGGAAGGAAAACAATCATATCCGCTTTTCATTCAACTGGAAGAATTCCTTAAAAACGAATGCTCTCATCCAATCCAATCCACCAACAAAGAAAAATTTGCCAAATGGTAAGTAATTTTTTGAATTAAAAATTCCGGAATTCACTCTGCTTTAGTGTAGTGTAGTCTAGTCTGCTATATATATGGCCCACTAAACTTGTCATAATAACTTTGTGTTAGGATGGAACTGTGGAGAAAGTGGAAATGCCAAAAGGTCAAATTTCCTTCCAGAGGCAGAGGGAAAGCCATACATACCCAAACCCATATCCCAACTCCAACAGAGGCAAATACAGAGAAGAATACAATAGAAATAGACTATGTTGGATTTGGGAACTCAATGTTCCATGCTCAGTCAACCAGCTAGCCAAAAGCTACAACCAAATAGGTTGTTGTTGATGATATTGATGATCCTGCTGCCGATGAAAGTGAAAGTTACATGAAAACTTCGAGAAAAACAACACCAGGCCAAACTTCATTCATCCCAATTAAACTCTAGCTTGGCATGGCTTGCATTAGTTGCTGATTTTCAAGTCAAATTAAATAAGCAAAACATATATATCTCTCCCGGCCCATCATTCACTCAACCATTGTCATCAACATCAACATCATCATCATCCTCTCCCTTTTTGTTTGAGTTTTCCCAACAAACAAAAATGTTACTTAAGTTATGTCGACTGTTGATTTTTACTTTTTTAAATCCAAAAATAAAATGTAAGTTTTTTTGGTCCTGTTCGCCACAAATGGCCAAACACAACACGTCACGGTTCTTATCATGTCATGTTCCATCCGATTTCAGTTCACATTCCATTTCCATAAATGAATGGAAAGTGAAAGTATCTTTTCTAGGAAAAGGAAGAAAGAAATTCCTTTTCACTTTCCCTTCCAGCCTTGCCTTGCCTTACCTTGATGATTTTTCTTTGTTTGTCTAATGAACTATGAAAGGACATCAGAAGAACAAAAAAGGGAAAAGTTTTCCCAACTGTGAAAGGTTCACTTTTTTAACGATTTGTTTACCTTTTTGTTTTCACCGTTTGAATGTCTGTATGGATATATACACATCCAGTCATGGTTGATTGAATCCAAAGAAGAGAGAAAAGGAACAAAAATGGGAAGGAAATAAAAACGCATAGAAAAGTAGATAAAAATGTTTTAAAAAATGGAAGCTTTCTCCTTCAATTCATTTCATTTCACTTTGTGAATGCATAAATATATTTTCCCTCAAAGAGAAATGTCAAGTCAAGTCAAACCCGTTTAGACCAGACCGGGAACCAGGAGAAACTGTTCTGGACTGGAGGACTTATGTATGGGTTGGGGAAACCTTTTTAGAAAATTAAAGGAATTCAAATGCAATGGAAATCGGAGAGGGGAAGGAGAAAGTCCACCTCTATCTGAATCAATATAAGATAAAAAAGTTATGAAAAAATTGACAGGTAACAAACCAACCGAAAACGACAGGGATGATGATGCTGGGGTGACAGGGATGATTTGTGTCGTGACTGATGGTGACAGACAGTCGAAGGAATTCGCATGAGTTGTTTTTTTACTTTCACTTTTTGGGAGATTTTTCTTTCTTAGGTAAAGAGAAAATGTTATTCTTTCCTACATCTTCCTTCTTATATTAAAACTCAACCCCTTTTCATCTATGTTACTTTGACATAATAGGTGGGCCAAAGCTAAACCATTTTTCGAAATATTTAGTTCCAACGAACTTTTTATGCTTTTTTTGCTTTCTTTCTCTTTATTTCCAGAACTGAGTTCCAGTTATAATATCCATTTATTTGAGATGAAGAGTCCCCCACCAGCAAACCACACACCTGTCTCGAGCATTTCTTGGAAGAAACAGCCCAAGCCAACAGTCAACCTCACCACAACAAACGCATGTCTGACTGGCTGGTAAAGGGCTTATCGTAACTGGTTTGGGTTGGTAACTTTTGGAAGGAGAAAGTTAGCTGGATTTGGGACAGGAAGGTAAAGAGAAAGTATTTGTTCAACACAGCATACATAATACCAAAAGTATTTTCTTTTTCTCTGGAAACCTCCATGCCAGGCCACCCAAAGAGCGACATCGACAGAGACAGAGCCTAACTCTAACCACCACAGGAATTCATTGCACAATTGAATGGCTGGAGTCTCATTTATGGAAATGAAAGCAAAATGCAGAGAGAAATCCACAAAAGCAATATAAATAGGTCAGAACTATTTGGTTTTTCTGGAAGAAAAATATTCTGTTTCATTTGTTTATCCAGGTCAGGTCAGGCCGAAGCCAAATCCAAGTCACTTTTTATTTACAGTGATTAAGAAAGGTGTCACTTCCGGCAAGTGCTCCACCAAGCTATAAGCCATGCCACCACAGCCGCCATCGCCATTATGCTGAATTCTGTGCTAAATTTTGCAAAGAAAGTAGAAGAGCTTGAGTTAGGACGTGGAGGAGGAGAAATGGTTAAGGAAGAATTTATTTTTTCCTTATATTATTTTCTCGGCTGAATTTGTGAAACAAAATCTCATTAATTTTCAACCAGAGTTCAAGCCCAATAAAAGATGGAGGAGGATGAGGAGAAGTGTAGGAGGGAGGATAGGATCTTAAATTGGGAGAGAATTCAACCTTCGTGGCTCCCCACATTTTTCACTTTTCATTCCTTCCCCTTAACTGGAGTTGGCATCATGGCATTGGCAAAATGGCAAAGAACGAGAAAGAGAAACTCATTTCATTTTAATTCTTTTTTCTTTTTATGTTCTTCCATTCTCGAATTCTTCATCCAAGCCAAAGCCAAGCCAGTGCAAATTATTTATATACAGAGCAAATGAAAATCTCCCCTTCCCAGAAGGAAATATCAAAAGGGAAGTAACATTAAAAAGTAAAGTAACATTTAGTTTTAGAAAAGCCTTTTTAGTATTTAACCGGATCTTCAAGGAAGCTTGACGTTTTTCATTGTTTCCCCTTTCCCTTTCTTCGACTGATTACATGCTCTTTAAGTGGGCTCATTAACAATTTATATGAAACTAGCTGAATTAAGAAATATAAAAGAGTGAAGTTTGTTGGTGGAGATGAAGAAGGGGAAGGCTGGAACAAAAGGCTGCTGGGTTAAATTAAATATTCATTCCTCTAATTATTTTATTTTCCACTATTTTTCAGTGCAAACTTAAACAAGCATGAACATAATTCTTGGAATGAGTTTCACTGTCACTGTCAGTCTGACATATTATTATGTACTTTTGTTGTTTTTCCTTCTAAATACTTTTCTGTCAGTTCTGCCCCTTTCCCAACAGGGTTCCAAAATTCCTCGTGAAAGTTCCCAGAAGAATGCCATATTCACAAATGAGAATGGCAGACGCTTTGTAAAAATAATGGATGATTACGATTGCTAACATGCATGACTATACTAATACTTCACCAAACTAAAATTTTGATGAAATACTCACTCCACTCAATCCCTCAATCCCATTCCCGGATAGATACAGTTGCTAATAATAACTCCTCTCTGTAGACAATGAATGATGTCATGTGGAACTTCTCTTCAATTTAAGAAAATTGGAATCCACGCGTGCGTGTCTTTTCTCTTCCCTTCCTGGGAAGACGCTTACCTTACGTGTTCCGTCCCATCCCATCATCATTCGGCGAAGAGAGGATGTGTAGTATGGGAAGATGGATGAGTTTCATTAAAACTAATAAAATCATGTTGATGATAATGATAGTAATGATAACATTGTTTTGTGTTCCTTTTCCAGAATAATTAAATTAAATCACATATAACATATATTTTTTCTTGGTTTTCCCCACATCCTTTCCATTTATACGGTGCTCCAAGAAAAGTAAAAGTACATCAAAAGTAGGGATCCTTAGTTCCCTCCACACATACATTCTCCTTCCACCTCCATTATATTCATTTCTACAATTTTTTTTCTCAGGTAGGATCCAAGACTGAAATGAGAGCCGACAGCTAAGAAGCAACCAGAACCAGCTCATGCAATAATAAGCAAGTGAGATGCTTCCACCACCATCATCATCAATATCATTCTTTTGTAATGTCTAGTCTTGTTCAAGAAGTGAAAGTTATTCATTTCATCCACCTTTTTGGAAGCTTCTTCACTTAAATACCAATTTAGCTCTCTCCAACCAGACCAGATCCATCCCTTTCCAAAGAAATATGGCTCATATTCTCCTCATGGAGAAGAAAATAATAAACAAGCCGTGTCAAAGAAAACAATGGGAAATTAAAAGGACACGGGGTTAACCAAGCCATACTGAAGTTGATGATATGGCATGGCAAAGGCAAAACAAATATTGAACTTTCTCCACCCCCCTCCACCTCCATCACCACAACATAACTCAAACGAAAACCCATCCAACCAATCTTTAACAATAGCAGACCGGACCAAACCAAGCCACCTAAGAAAAAGAAAATATTTCTTGTCTGGCTTGTAGTGAGTAGCAAGTAGCATCCTCCCTAAATTATCACCCACATAAAAATAGACTGGGAAAGTGAAAGTGAATCCTTTCATCTATGTGTATCGAGTCGAGATCGAGGTCCTTTCTCTCCCAACTACAGGAGAATAAAATCACTTATAATGCTTTTATTGGAGTCATAAAAACAGGGCAAATGAAAATAATCCTCCAACTACAACCCCAACCACAACCAAAAAGTATAACAGCCGACGAGAGAGTGAAAAAAATTATGTTGACGACTCTTCCAACTCGACTCGACTACTCCTCTCCAGCAAATGTTAAATCAAAATGGGATACAATACAAATGTAATACAATATATTTTGTATGTATTGTACTTTTTTAACAATCACCGACACCATGCACCACTACCACCGCCATGTCATCATGATCATGGAACATCCGAGAGGATCCTTCCGTTTTCTCCTCCATCATCATGTTCATGGGCATCATCGTAAATGACTTTATGACTCCTTTTTTCTCGTCTCCTCCACCTCTCATCAAACTATTATTGGATACATATATGGAGGAACTGGAGTAGTTTGGGTAGGTACTTATAAAACCCTCCATAATTTTTTCTCCAGTTGAAGGGCTCAACTCTGCGGTAAACACTCTTCCACCAGTTTTTTTCCTCCTGCATTGCCACTTCCATTCAGAGCATTAAATTATCCAAACTACCTCAGTCGATAACATTTTGATAGGATGGTGGTGGAGGGACTGTATCGCAAGAGCCCCATTAATTCTCGCCTTCACTCATTCATTCATTCATTCACGGGAGGAGGATGACGAGGATGACTCCTCTCCCCCTTTTCAGATAGGCTACCTCTTTCTCTTCCTGGCTTGGTTGCTTTTACTCCAAACTCCAAACCAACTCCGAACTCGTCAATAAAAAAATTCTAGGTTTTGATAGGGCTTTTGCTCCTGGCTCAACTATCACTTTTCTTCATAGTCTATGCCACGGCAAGGATATGGCCTGGTATGGCATGGACTACGAAAAGGGAAAGTTGTTTTGAGACCTCCACCAAGCCAATATAAAAGCTAAAATGGTAAGTGAGGAAAATGCTATATATGACTGGGGATGTTATGGTTGTGGTGGTGGTGGAGGAGTTATCGGAGGTAGTGGTGGTGTTATATAGTTCCAGTCGACGAGAGTCCTATGGCCTATGCTACTTTCGGGTAAGAAGAGGCCTTTGACTTTGAGTGACTGATTGGTGGCGGAGCTCTTGTGCTGGTGTGAGCCATGGAGCACGCTGAGTGATTAATGACCTCTCTCACTTTCCCTCCCGGAGGAAACTCATGAGAGGGGGAACATTGTAGCAGATGGTGGAAAGTGGGAAAAGGGGAATGATATATTAGGAGTGACTGGATTATGCCCTGCTCTACATGATTATCAAGCTGAGGATGAGGATGGCTTTCTCCTCCTGCTCTTAATTGTCAACTTTTTATGTAGATATATTTAAGAAAGGCATATGAGGCATATTAAATACCCAAAGCTGTATAGGCATATCATTATAGGCAACTACCGTCCAATATCTATCTTACCAGCAACGGCAAAAATAATAGAAAAAATCTTTTATGACAAACTGAGCACATTCCTTGAAATGAATGACTTCTTAAGTAATGAGCAGCACGGATACAGGAAAAATCGCTCAACCCAGAGTGCAGTGACTATTTTAACGGACGATATAAAAAAGAATGGAGATGACAAGGACATCACTGCCGCCGTCTACTTCGATTTCAAATCCGCTTTTGATCGAGTCCAGTATAACCCTTTGTTACAAAAATTTTATAGTTGCAATGTACGAGGTTCTGTTTTAAACCTTTTGTCCTCGTATTTTAATAATAGAAAAATGATTGTTGTAAAAAATGACAAAAAATCTGACCCAATTAATATGATACACGGTTGCCCGCAGGGCTCCAGCCTCGCAGGATTGATTTTTTGCATGTATTTAAATGACATTAAAGAAATATTTGCATATTGCAAACATATATTTTATGCCGATGACCTAGTTTTGTATATAAGCGGTAAATCAGTCAACGAAATCAATGTTAAATTACAAGAAGATGTTGACAATTTGGTAAAGTGGTGCCAAGAGAATGGCATGAGTATTAACATAAGTAAAACCAAATGTATGCTATTTTATTACCATAAAAAACCAATCGATTGTAATTTGAAAATTGTAGTAGAAAATGAAAATATTGAAAATGTTGATTCTTTTAAATATTTGGGGCTAATCCTCAATGGTAATTTAAGCTTTGTTCAACATTTTGAATCGGTCTGCAAAAACATGTCAAGTAGAATGTTCATGCTATATAGGTATAAAAAGTATTTTTCAGTCCGTTGGAGGCAAATATTTTGTACTTCACTAATAATTAGCAAATTGGATTATTGTCTCCCAATCTGGGGCAATCTGTCTGAAACTAAATTCCAACGAGTTAATCGAATTTTGTTGCGCTCTGCAAAGTCAGTTATTTCTTCCAAACATGTAAAAAATATGTCAACAATAGATTATTTTGAGAAATTGAATTGGCTGATGTGCCAGGAACGTGTAAAAGTGTATAGCATGAACTATGTGTTTAAACAAATATGGAGCAAATCTTCTCTCAACCCTTGCTTTACATATTTCGTAAGAAGGAATAGTGAACGTGCTTCCAAATTCGAAAACAATTATATTGTGCCAGGGCTACATTCAGAATTTGGGAAATCAAGCTTCTTTTACAGATGCATTGACTTATGGAACGAACTACCTTCAAAAATTAAAGAAATCAAAAGTGCGACTCTCTTTGATGTAGCCATCAGGCAACACTTCCTAGCAGAAAGAGAAGACGATTATTATTATTTCTAAAAAAACACAATGTATTTATGTACTACTATATATTGATCAATTTATTATATTGGGTTATTACCAACTTTTATTTTATGTATCGCGAACCGACATGTGCATGAAAAAAATATGTTGTTAACTACATGTTATGTACTTTGTCGAAATAAATATGGCAATTACAATTACAATGCACATGTATATTTTTATAAGTTCATGTAACTTTCCCCCTGGTCCTGGCCTGATGGTCTAATCACAATAATCTCAAGTTGTTCTGGTCCTGGAAAAGGAATGAAGTGAGCCTTTTTGTAAATCTGGTATGATGTTGCTCCTGCCTTCCGGCTTAGGCTTTGGGTTTTTTGGTTTGGCTTTCACTTTTCCAGAGGAATTATTAATATTGGAAGAAAGTGGCTCCGTGCTATATTATGCCTGTTGTGCTTTGTAATGGTAGGGGCATAAGATATCTGTGAGTGAGTGTGGAATGGGATGGAACAGGCTTACTTAATCATCGGCTGGTGTGGATTTCCTGTTTTGTTAATGCGGCTGTGGTTTCCCTGGCTTACAATTAGAAGCTGGTTGGTAGGTTGCTGGTAGTGAAAGTAAAATAAGCATAATGCCATTGCCATTGCAAAAGCGGCAGATGCCGATTTGATGTGACATGGCAATAGCAAGCCAGGAGGGTATGACATGGCATGGTTTAGAATATTAGATCCAGATCCAAGCCCGGAGTCTCCATTTATATCAAATTATCTACCTCTGTAGGCACGCATGTAGCTCTTTTTATGCCTTGGGGCGCCTTCCCAGAAATAGTTTAACAAATCACCTCGTCTCGTCTTTCAGACTTTTACTCAGCTCATATAACTTTTTTACTTTACTTTCTATTCATGATAAATTGATTGTGTTGTTATATAATGGGATATGATGATGATGATCTTTAGCAGCAAAGAGGAGTGAAATGAGAGATGTATTAAAAACTCGTTAAAAGTGGGTAGCTTCTAGTTGTGTAATGTTCAAGCTGTCTGAGTCCTCTGTCTTATGTTGTTCCACTCCACTCATCATCATCTGGATCCAGAGACTCCACTTTACTACTTTCACTATATCGTCTATTTTGTTGTGTGTGTGTCCTTTAACCCTTCTTGTGTCTCTTCGGAGGAGAAAGAGAGACACGAAAAGGCTTTGGCTTTGACTTCGCATCCAAGCCGATGTAGAAGGATTGGAAGTTGGAAGTTGGAAGGCTAATGAATTTTTTAGTCCCCCGTCTTACAAAATTCGAGGTGGAACACAACAGCAAACAAAGTAGACACGTGTAACTAATCCGGGGCATATTACACGGGTGCCCATATACATTATCCCTTAAATCTTCTCATATGCTAGACTATGGCTATGTATGTTATACAAGATATGATATATGTTGTACACACGTCGTCCCTAAATAATTCATAACTTTCGTAACTTTACTTTCATTTCATGGATATGAGCATTAAGCTAAGCAAATATAACTTCCTCGACATTTCGCTATATAGGCACGACTAATAACTATATGTAAAGGGAAAGCAAAATTCGGTTTCTTAATTTCTTACCTTGCAATTTCCGCTCAAGTTACAATATTCCCCGTGCCCTTCTTTTCTTCTTCCCCCCAATTATAAGGAATTTTTCTCCAGGATTATGCAATAACTTTCCATCTTGCACTAATCATGTCATACCGTTATCGTATAATTTTCTTTCAGTTCCTTGATCACCCTTTCTATTCAATTCCATTCCATATAATATCAGGATGATAAATCAAACTACATATTTAGGTATGTACATTTTTTGCACTAATTAACAAACATGGCAGTATTATGAACTATTGTAGGAACAATTATTTACGTGCGGAAGAAAAACAAGTTGGATATTTATTTCTAGATCTAGAAAGGGTGCAGGATAGAAAAAAAATTATCGAATTGTTCTCCGAATTAATCTTTTTCTCCTTTCCATTTTTTTATACTCTCCTTTCCCCTGTCATATATGTCCTTCTTCTTTGTCCTTCATCAACTTTCTCCCTTTTTACTCTTTCCTTCCAGCAACCAGCAATTCTCTCATTCACGAGGAATCCTATCCTTCCAATTTTAAGGAGGGCAACTGGAATGAAATGATATACAAAAAAACTTTGCTCGTTCTTTCAGACCATTACCGTCATTACTCCAATCATTTCACAGGATTACTGCCGAGTCCATGCACACATTTATAACTGTTGGAGGGGCGGGTGCAATGCAGATCAATTAGACGTTCTTTAAGTATCTAAATGTATCTCTCTCAAGCCTTCTCCCATTCTTCTTCCCAAAACTTTCTGCCAACTTATTCCAAGTAACGAAACTTTCTTGGAACGGAGATATTTTTTTCTTCAAGTTTTTTCTTCCCTGTCAATCCTTCTAATTACGCTTGATTGAGGTGGGGGACTGTGATGATGAAAGCAGGAATTTCTAGTCGATTGCTGATTGTGATGGAATCCGTTTTTCTTATCTCATTTCATATCATCTCATTTTTCGTTGGCTTGAACCCAATCTCAACTCAGGAGTGATAGGATCGAAGGAAGAAAGTATTTTGATTTTCATCAACAATTTCAATAAGTTTGGAAAAGAACAAATTTCAACTTTTTTCAAGTTTAATTAGAATCAGCCTTAAGGAAAAATATTATTCCAGATCCATTCATATGTGATAACATGATAATAAGGCTTAATTAGAAATTATAATTGATTTCTATCATCTCATGAGAATTCAAAACACTTTTTATAATAATTTTGCCACTTCTTCCATTCTAAACTCGTCTACTTTTTTTATAAATAAAAAGAGATCCTTAATTTTTGTATTAATCTCATCTCGGTAAAAGGTTTTGCAAATTATTTTAGTCTTTGGTTTGTCGTAGTCGTATATTTAGTCTCAGCTAGATTTCTCGTTCATACCCAGTCCATTGTTTGAAGTTCAAACTTTTTAGACACTTTTTATTTAGGGGAGGAAAATACATTTGAAAAACTTCACACTTCAATTAGAAATGAAGGGAGGAATAAGAATAAGTGAACTTTCTTGATGTAGGGAAAAAGTTGCTCAGATGACTAATCCAACTTTGGAGACTATTTTTGTCTAAAAATAGCCTTCAGGAAAAATCCGAAGTTTGGGCTTCATTTTATCTTCAAGAAAGAATGCTGATGATTACGGACCATATATTATCCTTTCCCTTGTTACATAACACGTTTACAGATGATTGCATTAATATTGATTTTCATCTTTTGGCTGAAGGAAGACGGATTCTTTCTGTAATTTCTACTTCCTTTCCACTTCTTCAAGATGCAATTCTTCTTTATTCCGACTGCAGTTGAGTATTATATAATAATCCATATTTCTCTGTTTCTTTTTTTGAAGCCCAACCAAACACACTCGGCACCAACACGGCAGGGGGTCCACTTCCAAGTTAAACCAAATGTTTCATGTCATTGTCATCATCATTCATGCCAGTTACAGACATGCCCAACCAGACCAGAGCCACGGGACACTCCGCTCGTCATCCTCAAATTTCGACGGAATGGAGTAAATTGACTGTATTATTATTTGTGGAGGTGGATGGATGGATGAAGGAGTAGGTGGGATAAGGAAGAATATAGATCGTTTTTATTTTTCTTGAATGGATGGATGATGCAGAAACTTTCTCCCGTTTGTCAAGAGTTGAGTTGAGGGGATTTCTTTATTTTGTGTAATTATCTAGGTAAGTGGAAGGGACATTAAAGATGACTAGGAAATGAAAAAGAGAGAGAGAGATTTTTACTACTCATTGGGCAGAGATCGGTTTAATGCTCTGTCTGATGACGAGAATCACAACAAGGGATATACATTTACACACAGCTTGGGCAGGAGGATCAACTCTGACCTACATTTTCTGGTTGTTTCACCGGAAGTTACTGTGATTTACGAAATGGACTGGACTACTACTTGGTAGAAAAAGTTACAGCCATTATATGAAACAATGGAGCATGGAACAAAACAACACACTTCTTGATGCAGTTCCACTCACGGTTCTTATAAATCACACTGACTGATGATCATGATTATGATGGACACAAACAAAGTTGAGGAAGTTGGGCAGATTTACGTAACAGAATTATCTAACATTCATTACATTTTCCTTACTGGGCCCAATTCTCTGCTTCTGGCTTCGATCAAACAAACGGGGGCAAATTCATTTTCTTCCGCAGTTTCATTAATCGATCAAATTGAGTATCGACCCAGAATAGATTTTCAGATTTAGCTGTAAATAGCTCCTTCACAACTGTGTGTTTCTATTACGTAAATTAATTTTTACATTTAAATGAGCAATCACAATGTCACATCTCAATCCCAATCCATGTTCCACGACTTTATTACTGGAGTAAATAAATCCTTCTTTTTTTTTCTAAAATTCTATTTACAGACCACACACATACTTGCGAACACACAAAAGGCTGGAAGAAAGAAAAAATTTACATTTAAATTATATTTATATTTCTCCTTCCACCCAGTTTTCTCCTGTCACACTTTCACCTCTCACACACAGCCACATCCACACTTGCACTTACTCTGTCCCATATTTTAATTCAGCTCATTTCCCATTTCAAATTTTTTGATCGGATAATATCATTTCATATCCTATCCTCCAAATTATTTTTGCCCGATCATCAAATCAACATCATAAACATTAACCAGGATGATGAGCAGACACACTTCCTATCTCAACCACACCGTCCGTCCGCCTACCCCAACCAAACCTAGAACCCTACACCTTTCACACTTTCTCTCTCCAATTTTCTATTTTTACCTCTCTTCTATTTTCCCCGTGTGAATGGGAAACGTTACACGTTATATGTTTGTTCCCCCATTAAAAACTATACTTACCCCGAAAAAACTAACGGGAACGATCAACGGGGAGAGAGAGATCGGATGACGGGGAAAGTAAAAATGTGACGAATTGGGCTCTGATGTTGATATGGCCATATATATGATCATGAATGATCCATTCCAATCCAACCCAAGAGGACACACACATAGGTAATGATGATGAAACCCTATATATAAATATGTAGATGCAGAGGAGAGTGAAAGTGAGATAGGAGAAAGGAGTAGCACACGGAATGAGAGAGAGAAAAGATATTTATTTTCCCTACACACTATTTTTTATCGTAATAATATGGAATACAAGGGAAATAAAATGTACACTCGCTCGCTCGCTCGTCGTCTCGTCTCCAAACAGGGTTGTTGGCTGGCTGCTCCTTGTCCTTCTTCTGCTGCTGATGTGGAGAGAAAGAAAGTGGGAATGGGGTATTTGGTATTTTCACTGGAGAAATGGCAAGAGAGAGATCTCCAAAGAAGGAAGGAGCTGGGATGTTGGATATAGGTAGGATATGGGAAGATAATGTTTCAAATACTGCGATATGACCCAAGATGCACGGGGAGGATGAAGTAGTTTTATTTTGGAGGAGGATGTGTGGAGTGGAGGTATTATGGAGGAAACATACCCGTCCATGTATTCCCATCCAGTACATCTTCCATCGGATTGCATTGCATGTACCAGATCCTGACTACTTTCACTCTACTGGATTGCTGCACCACAGCATGCACATGGATGGAGAAAAAGTTTTGGTTCACTCAGAGTCAGGCTCAGTCAGAGCATGATGATGACGTTGCTCCTGGTACACGTTTTACTTTTCAGAACAGAGAATAGGACACAAAAGGGTATACATATCGGAGTAAGTATTGCAAGTAAAGCAAAGCAAGTTGGCAAAGTTTCCTCCATGTATGTTTTGGAGTCATTCTTTGGAGTACAGACTGGATCCTATTCCTATCCAGACCAGACCAGACGGAGAAGGAACCGACGAGCACGGAGCCAAAACTTCACCGATACCGAATCTCTTTCACTCGCTCCCCTCCCGAGTGAAACTCCAGATCTTAAGGGGGGAGAGAAAACATGCTCGGATTATTTTACTACGATGATGATGCCGATGTTGATGTTGATGATGATGACGGTTCGGTTCAACTCAGATCAGAATGCCTTTACTACATAATATAGTACACATTACATTTACACATGCCACAACAGAGAGAACACACTCATATATAGGCAGTCATGATACGATAGGTACGATTACTACTACTTCTGCACTACAACATCAACATTTTCTTCTTCCTTTGTTGGATCTTCCTCTTCCGAGCCGAATTGGAGTGACTGGAGAAAGTCTTGTCATAGTACACAGGCATGGCTCATATCCTGCTTTGTTCCCAGCAAAAAATAAAGTCCGTACCTACTTAATACTTAACTATGTGAACGTGAATGTGAGTCTGGAACTGAAGGTACATGATATGACATGATACAGATATGAACAAAGTGCATGTAGATTATAGGCATCCCAAATTCCAACAAGGAATATACTTAAACATTTCTCTTTAGTCTCCCGTCCCCGGTACATACATTGTGCACTGCAGAAAAAGGCTCTTAAAAAAGGAAATGTTTCTTTGGCCATGTCATGTCAGGCCAAGGCTACTATGTTTACTTACAGTTTTCTCTCTCCTTTCTCTCTCGGAGAATAATTTTGTTTTCGGGAAGGAGTTTTTAGAGGAACGGCAGGGAAAGTGGTGGAGAAAGCTGCTGCTGATGTTATGCCGATCCTGATGCTGCTCCTGGTGTTATGTCTATGTGTGTCTGGTGCAAACAGATGAACAGGGAGAGCCCAGAGAAAGGGAAAATATAGAGCCTATAAAATGGATGGAGAAGACACGAGGGAATGTTAATAGTAAATGGGACAGATAAGGATGAAGGTAACACAGGAAAAATAGTGGACTGGAATGAAATGAATGGTGAATGGGGGAACAAACGGCTCATATTTTGCAGCAGTTTATTCATTCTCTCCCTTTCACCAACACCACCATCACTGCCATATAAGTAGATATAGATAGTCCCGTGGAATAAAATGTTGGCTGTTAATTTATGCGATGAACAAGATGAAGATGGAGATGGGGATGGAGAAAAAAATATGTTATTTCATTTCATTGTTTCATTTCATGGCATGGTTCACACAAGTTTTAGTGGAGATCTATTTATAATGCATGTATAATTAAAGCAGGTATGGTGGTATGGATGGGTAGTTTGTTTTTCTTAGGGAGAAGGAATGGGAGTGGGGAATAAAATTTATTTTTTCTCTTTTTGGTGGAGGAATTTATTTTTATATGGGTGGAAATTGGAAGTATATTGAGGAGCGGGGATTACATTGCACTTTTGTATTCCTCCTGCCAACCTAACCCAGTTTCACATCATTTCTCATCAAACTCTCAAGTGAGTTCTTAGATGTGTAGAGGAGGGAGGATAACAGAGGATAGGCAATATACAATATACCTAGCTATGTGCCTCTTCTTATGTGGATGGAAGGAAATTGAAGATGAGATAATATGAAAATGGTGAAAGGATCAAATTCACTTTCTTCTTATATGTAAAATGGTGTCTTTATAAAATATATTATATCTTTATCTATGCTACTTTTGTATACCTAGTCACTTCACCAGTCACCTTTATAAATCATTTCATCGTTTGCTTAGGTTGGTTTGGTTTGGGCTAGACCAGGCCAAACCAAGTAAACAGAAGAGAACAAAGTAAAGAAAGTAAAATATATCTTACTCATGGGCTGGCTGTTACTGATGTTGGCTCATCCATACAATTCATATTTCATTTATAATCCTTTACTTTATATAGGTATTCACATTTCAGCATCTACGTATATGTAACTAACTTGAGTTTGGCATCTTCAAAGAAGGAATATTTTTATGGGTTTGTTTTTAACGGATCGGATCAACAAATAATTTTTAACGATACAAAAAGAATAGTTTTATGTAGGTAGTAGATAATTTGGAATGGGTAAGTAAGATGTTTTGTAAATGATGAGGATATTATTATTTCATTATGCTTCAAATATTTGGTGTCGTCTACGGCCACAATGTTCACACTTCCTGTTTTTCTTATTTTATTTTATCCATTCATTTGCGATTTGTCCCTGAATTAGGAATTTATTCATAAATATGACTGAATGGCTCCTAAATGAATTTTGGCATGAATTATTTAGTTGGAATAAACGGCTTCATCGAAACATATTTAACGAAATATAAACCTCCATCATAAGTACCAAAAGCTTCGTCCGATTCCGTATATCTTTTGTATTAACATATTTGGGAATTGACATGTTAATTGTTAAAAACTTGAAACTTTAATTTATTCCTGATATGATAAGTATGATTGTCCAAGTTGTAATTTGTAATCGCATTTCCAATTAAATATTTTGTACTCTCCCTTAATTGCTAGGGTAGAACTGCTCTTCGACTGTTCGATAGAAATGGACCATCCAAAATCCAAAAAGCCTTTTACTCTAATTGCTCTCGAGAAGAGAAAGGGTTTGGCTGTTTTGAAAAGAATCTGAGGAGAAGATTGAAGGCTTTGGCAGCTCTCCTGACATTTCTCTCTCTTCGGTATTCTGTAAGCTTGGAAGGGACCCACCCGGTGTAACTTTCTAAATTCTGAAAATTGTTATTTCCTCCAAGTTTCTGACAATGACATATCCCACAATCAAAATAATACAATGGAGGATGGTATAATTTACCGTGGACTTTTGCTACAATAATATATAATTCGATTAATTCATAATAACCAGTTAGAAAATATTCTTGGCTGCTTGAGGCAAAGAGCCAAGTAAATTTAATAACAGAAATACTTAGATATGGTCCAGATATATTTGTTTGACAAAGAAGCTCTCGGGTAATTTTTCCCATATAAGTCATGGAATGGATAAGATTACTTGACTGGAATTATCAGTCCAGTCCATGCACACCATTAAAGTTTTTAATTGGGATCATGTTTAAAGACATATCGGCTAAATTTTTAGTCTTACTATAGATCACATAAAGATGCTGCAGTAGAAGTGCTAATATATAAACAGCAAAATGAGAGTACTGATTGACATGACTCCAGATTTAACTAGAGCCATACTGGCTTGGACTCTTTGATGTTGCAGATCATCTTTCAGCATTCGTATCGTATCGTATCATGTCAATTCGTACTGAGGGTAGACGATTGTGTGAAGAATCCGTGTCACGGAAATGTATTAAAAAAATTTAACGCAGCGTGTAATTTTTTTTAAAAACTTTTGCGTCCGGGTGTGGAAATCGCGGAATCATGGGATAAATGACAAAGGGAGTCTCCCCTAACACTTTTTGAAGTTAACGGTCAATTCAAACCGCCAAAATCAGCTGTTTGTGACCGTTAAAATTTAAAAAAGGGAGTTATGCGTCCGTATCGAAAATGTGCACTCATGTAGACCTCAATGAACAGTTGGTCAATTCTAACATATAAAATCAGCTGTTAGTGACTATTAAGATTTACAATTGGGTTTTAGGTTTCCATATTAAAAATATATACTCAAATAGACTCCTACACAAACTTGGTTTATTTTAACCAAAAAAATCAGCTATTTATGAGTTTTAATATTTAAATGTTGCTTCGAGGTGTCTATATTTAAAATATATAATCTTATGGAGTTCAGTAAACAGTTATTCAATTTTAACCAAAAAATCAGCTTTTCGTTGCAGATAAAATATAAATTCAGAGTTTGGCGTCCATATTAAAAACATATCATCTAATAAGCCATAGTAATCACTTGGTCAATTATAACTAAAAATATCAGCTGTTTATGACCTTTAATATTTTAATTTGGTTCTTTGGTGTCCATATTACAAATATATACTCTATTAAGGCC
>JAQIXQ010000212.1:0-43594 GCA_034700485.1 Pseudosinella alba | reverse complement strand
CCATGTCCTGTACTTAGGACCAAGTATTACGTATGATGCATGACACTTTCGGATTATTAAGGAGGATAAATATAAAACATAGGTTGGGGGAGAGATTCGTCGGAGAGGGGAAAGAAAGTCTTATATGGGCCATAATAATATTATTTTTAAGCATTTCTCTATGTTCATATGTGAGGTGAAAGGAAGGGGAAGGAAACCACATGAGCTAAAATGGGAAAATGAGGAAGGAGAATATGGAAGGCTTCTTCCCTTACGTATGAGCCATGAGCCATGAGCCATGAATCATGAATATCATTTTTCCTCCAACCCTCCCTCCCAAGCGACTACATGTACGGAGAAATCGAAGACCATTACAATTTACAATATTATGTATTAGGTGGAGGAAATGGAGGAAAGGGAGATGGAGGAGATGATGGAAATGGGTTGGGAGGGAGAGCGGGTTCCATACATGGCTTGGCTTTGGCTTATGGTGTTGTTTTCTGTCGGAGGAATAAAATGACTAAGACTTTCATGGAACATTACTCATTCCCGGATTTCACTCCGATCGGATCTGATGGGGAGATGGTGGTTGTCGAGTTGAGTTTTGAGCCCGTGTGTTCCTTACCGTTACTCAGCTCACTCTATTTTTGGAGACGCTATTCTAAAACTTGCCATTAGAGTGAGTGAAAGTTTAAGTTGAAAGTGATGCTCTATAAAAAGTATCTACATAGTCAAAATATAATTACCTAATGCATGAAAGTTTTCTCCAAGAATCATTTGTTAAGCTGTCGCCATTCATTTCACACTGCATGGAAATGATAATTAATCATGGACTCATCCACATTCTATTTATATAAAACCTAAAACCGATCTTATAAAGTAATCAGTAATCATATACTCATCTCATCTCATAGGATCATCATCGTAATCATTACTGCGGGTAAGTTTTTTAAATTGCCCATTAAAATAAATTAGTAATTAAATAATTAATAGTAATAGCATTTAAAATTTAAATTATCTGCAGTTTGGTGAGTTTGGCTTAATGACACCCGTAAACGTGCTATTTATTAATTGACGAAGATAAACCATATTATTATACTAGCTTATCATCATGTAGCTTATCAAAAACTAGGCTTATCTTTTCTTTAGCATGAATCAGTAAAATGTATGAGGTAAAAGGTCTTAGAATATTTTATGCATAAGAAACGCTGTTTAGTTTAGTTTAGGTCGCGGTCGTCTTGTTCGTTGGGCTGAGTGTGAGTTGAGTGCATTTACGAATGGGAAATGCATGGAATGATTTTGAGAGGAGCACACCTGATCCGATATGAGCTGTTTTTGTTGTGCATTTCTACTTGCTGGAGGAGGTGGGGCTTGTAATAAAATAATAACTTTTTTCTACATTAGTTAATCACACATTTAGCTTGCAATTAGCTAGTCTAGTTGGATAGGCTGCTTTTGAAGTGATTGATAAAAAAATAGGGAATTTATTATCATTTAAATAGCTAAAGTTGAATTAAAAGGAGCAATAAAGTGAAAGCTGTTTTGTTACATCTGTCAAAAGTCAAGCCTGTATTAAATTGGTGATTGAATTATAATATTTATAATGCCTCGGCCTGACTAGCAACTCAACTAATACAATTAAAGTTAAATGTTATTGTTATTAAAGCCAAAGTCAGGAAAGGATCAGTGTCGGTGTTAATTACACAGTTAATTACGAGGAATCTAAAGTGCATTAATTTAATACTGGATTAATGACTTTAAGTCCCTCCGTGTCCGTCATCATTTGTGTGTAATTAATTATATAATTAACTAGTGGATTGAGAAAGGGACATGGCCGCAAGCACTTCGACGGGAGGTGCTGCTGGAACAATTTCGGAGGAGGATCCCTACCCCCAACGGAGGAGTGGCTCCCCCCTCAGCCAGAGAAGCCAGGTCTCCGTGGATGACCCCGATAGCCTTGACCTCACAGGACCTAACCCCACCAGGGACGCCTTAGCGGATGGGATAGTTTCCTTGCTCTCCCCCACATTGAAGACCTTGGATGACGGGGTTCATGCCACAAAGTAAGGAAACCCAAATTAAAATTATATTTTAATTATAAATAGCGAGATTCCGATTTTCCAATAATTCAATTTTTAATTCATGATTAACTAATTAACTTCCAGACGGAGTCAAGAGGAGTTATCGGAACAGATTGCCCTACTAACCGACCAGTTGAAGCTGATCTCTGCGGAACAATCCTGCCCAATTGACTTGGACGGCTACGTCAACCGACTGGGGACCATCAAGGCGAAAATTAATGTTATATCGACAGTGCTGCATTCTGCACAGGTGGGGATAATTAGGCAATCATATTGTTTTGTCATATAGAAAGAATGGCAAGTGAACTATTTTTAATTGGCAATTATCTTCATTTCCAATTTTAGGAACGCTTAAATAAAGTACATGAACAAGCCGTGAAGGAATCGGCAAGACGTAAGCCCCTCCTCGAACCCTCTCCAGTATCCTCTCCGGCTTCAACAAGTGTAGGCTTATCATCCTCCGCCGCAGGCGACAATAATCAAAACCAGGAGGAGGGTGTGTCGGACAATAAGAGGCAGTGATTGATTGATTGATTGAAGTGTAGCTATTTGTGACTTTTAGTAATTAAGAGGAAGGTCGGAGGAGGAGGTGAATTGTGAATAGAAAAGTATTGTTTTATACTGGTCCCTTCCCCTTAAATGTTCAATGTCTGCTTAAGTCAAGTGTTTGTGTTCGTTCGTGTTTTGCTACTTTACCACCCGATTTTGTTAACTTTAAGATTTATATACTTCTCAAGACATTTTTAAAACTTCAAAAAATGGATACTCCAATTATTCCAAACATCTCTGGGCTAACGGAATTAGTGTATGACCCTGCGGAAGATTCCTTTTTGTTACTGGATGCTTTGGAGGACGACCTTCCAAAGACGCTGGGGACCCCATCTCCATCCGAAGATATTCTGTTTGCACTGGAAGTAGGCTGTGGCTCCGGGATAGTTTCCACTGCAATTGCCAAAAGTGACTCCCTTCTCAAGGGTCGGCTCCCCTGCGTGTTCGCTGCCGATGTCAACCCATACGCTTGCTTATTAACTGAAAAGACTGGAACTACAAATAAAATTTTTGGCAGCAGTCTACACACATTATTGTTGGATGGGACGTTTCCCCAAAAGGGAAACCCATTTCGAGTGGAATTCGACCTGATCATATGTAATCCTCCTTATGTTCCAATCCGGCCAGGGGAGAATGAGGAGGATGAGGGGTCAGGGCTGCTTCAGAAGTCATGGGATGGAGGCCCCGATGGGAATCAGTTTATCATTCCATTCTTACGCAATATTGGTCCACTCCTAAAGTCAAATGGGTGGTTATATATGCTACTGAGCAGTTTTAATGACCCGGAGATGTTGGCCAAGGAGATTGCAGGGCCAAATGGTTTGGAAGGGAGTCAAGTCATGAGTAGGGTGGCGGGGAGGGAGCGACTAAGTGTTTGGAAATTCCATAAAAATTAGTTTCCTTTGTTGTACCGGCCTTGATTTAATGTATTTATCATAAAGACTATATGTACATGTGTTTACCTGATAGAGATCGAGAGTAGTGATTAATTGATTACTACCTATTTATTAGTATTACCAATACTTTACGTTAATTGTTTAGTTATTAAATATGTACTATACTTATTTCATACTTTCCAAACAACTAATCCAATCCGCACATGAGTGAGAATGTACAGTACACACTTTATGTATCGGCAATATCAATATTATTATGCTTACTTTAATTTAATAAAAGTAACGTAACAAAAGATAGTTTAGAAATAAAAGAAAAGATAGTATGATGTATGAGTAAACAATGTATTTTCAAAAAAGTCAAATAAATGTGTAATAATAATAACCAACCAAAAAATAAAATATAATGCTTCATGTTCCGGTGATAAATAAAATAGAGTGTAAATAAATGATTCTGTATTATGTACTGAAATAAATAGCTATGTCCAAATGCTAAATCCAAAATGTTGCCCATCATTTAAAATTGATTCATTTCATGAATTAAAAATAAGCAATACTTTAAAAGGAGTTTACTGATTAACAACACATATTTTATTATGCACATATTATACTTATTATGTAATTCAACTTGAGATCTGATTTCTCAAATCCAACTTAACTGAAACTAAAACAATAACAGTAAGATATATGTAAGATATATTTTGTCTAAGTAAATGCATCAAAGTTAAAGACATTCTTTGTTCTAATCAAGGTAGTACTAGTACACGAAAGGTTTAATTTTTTATCTTAAACACTATCAGTAATTTCTGCTCAAGCCTAGCTTGTCTACTGAGAAAATCTTAACCCAATACAAATGCTGCTGTAAATGTTGTTAAAAGTCGTACAAAAGAGTAGGTGAATTTACATTACAACTGACAAACGCGCAACAGTAGACTTACTAAATTAAAATCATAAATAGGTAAATTACACATTATTCTCATGCTCAATAATGAGTGGACAGGTAAACACTTTGAATAGTTTGAATAACGCTAGATGTGCTCGTGCTCTGTCTTTTGTCGACGGAAGTACGTAATCATTCAATTCAAAGTTACAAATCTAGGTCTAACTCTAACTTACTCTAGGGTCTAGACAGTTTATGTTCAACATAATTATTAATAATATCAATAATCAATAACTCATAAAATTAAATATTCCTGCTTCCCTTCGTTGAAAGTAAAATGACTATGAATGGCTGGGGTGCTTGCTTACTTGTTAGTAAAGTGAAAACAAATTACAAACTATTTTTTTATGTAGGATCAAATATATATTATTCTTTATCTTTAGTTTAATTATAGAGCTTTGACTTTCAGTTGCTTCATCTTTGGTTGCTTTCGCTTCTTTTCCCGTTTTTGTTCTTTCTCTTCCCATCGTCTTTGCTTTTCCGGGTCATCTTCCTACAGGTTAATAAATAAAAGCATTTTTATTTTGTAAGCAAATAAGTAAAAATATATGCACTTATTTTGGTCAACGTAAAATATGTGTAATAAAATTTAGAACACAAAATCGTTACCTGCAAAATCCTTTCCTTTTCCTGTCGCCGTTTTTCCTCACGTTTAGCCGCTGCTACCTCCGCCCTCGCAGCATGGGTTTGTTTCATAAATGCTTCTTCAACTTTTGCACGGTTCCGGTCAGCTTTCATTTTACCCTTTAATAGAACAATTAATTAAAAAATTATATTTCACACATCACAATAATTATACTCCCGAAATTACCGTAATAAAAATAGTGTAGTTAGGCGGAAGAAGGCGGAATGCGATGTTTGTGCAACCATTAAAGCAATTGATACGATACTTTTTTATTTCACTGAAAGAAAATTCAAAATATATTTTAAGCGACTAAGGCGAAATACCTCTTTGGACAGCCGAACTCGCTTCATCTTATCAATTGTATAAAAGATGAACTGGAAAAAGGATTTCAGGTCTTCAAACACGTTGTCACAATTATTCCCACTTGACGTAGTTGGAAGATTCAGCGTGAAGAATAGAAATCTCCGGGCTTCTGGCAACTTCACCAAACCGTCCTTATTAGTTTCACTGTAAATTAATTCAAACCACAATTATGTTAAATATTTAAAAAAAAAAAAAAAAATATCTGCATAGCTGCATGTAAAATAACTATAATTTAAGGCCAACTTACGGTTCAGCACTCCGTAATCCAGTAAACTGATCAGTAAAGTGAATAGAGTCAATTAAAGCAGCAAACTTGTTTATCACAGCACACGTTTTCGAGTCCAAAATGGCCGAGCTCGCTTCACTCAGTTCAGACATTATAACAAATTGAGAAGGCAAACCAAACTTGTCAGCAGGTTTCTTATCAGGACAGTAGTTGATTAGATCATTGTATTCCTTAGACATTTTTGCAGCCGTCTTCCGGTTAGCCAGGGCGAATACTATGCTGTCCATATCCTCTCGATTCATTTCCACTGATACTCGAAGCACGTCCGTTGCTGGTCGGAACATATTTGCCAGGATGGAGACTAAATCTTGTCGCTGCAAGAAAATGAATACAAAATAGTGAAATTAGTTCATGCCATTTCTATAATTGAGATTAATCATTTTAAAAAACATTTACTTTTAAAAGTTTCAGCTCCACAAGCATCCCTTCACAACACACCCTCCCCGAACACCACATTTGATAAATGGAATCCGACATTTTCTGATAATTTCTGGTTCCCTGCTCATCCTCCAATAAAGCGGAATCCCCCAGCATCATGAAGTTATCCTCCAAAATGTTCCAATTGATATCGAAAAAGGACTGGGCTATCCTCTGATTCTTATATCTTCCAAGGATATAGTTCATCATGTACACAGTGATCCCAACCAGCATCAAAAGTTCGGACCAGTATGCTTGCCAGCCCCGCATCGGCATTGGGACGGAAGTGATTGTGAGTTTGGGCGGGGGCATTTCTCGCTTCCCTTTCCCATCCCCCTCGAAGTCGAATTCGTCGTCGTCATCAATGGATTCAAAATCATCCTCATCATTCATGACGTTGGTTTCATCGTCCTCATCGAAGGTGCTTTCCCGTGGTCGAGTGTCTTCTTCGATGGGGTCTTCGGGGGCTTTCTTCTTTGGTGGGGGTTCCTTTACTTCAGGCTCCTCTACAATTAGGCACATCAAATCAATCATGTCACATTATTTAAATTATTTAATTAACACAAGTATTTTTTCCCTAAAAAATATGACTTCATTCATTCTACCTTTGGAAGCTGAAGCTGGTGGCGGAGACTTCGCCTTCCTACTCCTCGCCCGGGATAACTCATCCTCCTCAAAGTCATCATCGAACTCTGCAAAATCGTCCTCATCCTGCTCACATCTTACTCCAGCCACGCTAAGTACTAAAACAACTGCGGAGAGCAACAGGAGCAGCCTGGTGACCCTCATCTTGCCTCCTGGATTTGGATCCCTTTGGAGGCCCTCGTTCCCCAAGCAGTGTCCTTAACCCTCCCTCCTGCGGATGTATCAATGATGAAAGGGTCTTCAAATTCGGCACCAACTTACTGTCCTGAAATTAAAAACAAATTCAAATTCAAATTAAAAACCGAATACGAACAAAATTAAACTTTAACTAATAATTAAACTATGCTAATGATTAAAATCCCCTAGTTATTGCTCCAATCACCAATTACAATCAATTTTCCCCACCTCTTTCGTATTTAACTTTTCCCAACCACAGATAACCGCCGGGTAAGAACTACTTACCTATTCCAACTATTTAACTAAATTCAGGACAAACCCATTTAGTAAAAAATTAATTATGTTATATTATAAATTGAAGAAATCGAAACAGCCGGCACCTCTACACACATTCCAGTTCCACTAACTACTACTGCTGACTGCTACTAAAAGCATGTCAATTTACTACCCGCCGAACGAAATAAATATGATTTTGCTTTCCTTACCTTTACTATTATAGCGAGCAACGTTAACTAATTAATCATTTAAATCTTTGATAATCCAAAACAAACCTAAACTAAAACGCACTGCTACTGTACAAACATAACTTTCATATTATCAGCCAAGCCCAGATGAGCTCAAATCCAATCAGCTTCGGCAGCACTTTTAGTAGCAGATGAATGCAAATGCACCCACAGAGACGGCTTTGAGCTCAAGGAAAAATACAATCCAAATCCAACATCCAACACATTTCACAATTCACAACACAATCCATATTCCTACTCTGCTCATATACCAAAATCCGAAATGTACATCTTTTGAGTAGCTTCATTCTCAGATATCCCATCCCGTGAGAACGCTCTTATGCAATGATATGATGACCACACACGTCGCAATAGGCTATACTGAAGGATATAGGTATACTTACTTATTACTTACTTTACGTGTACATTTTGGGCTGGGATGTATGAGTAGGTTTATTTGCCTTTTTTTCATAAAAATCCGGAGTTAGATTGAGCCACATCATCACTTTCCCTTTACTTTGTTCAGAAATGCCTTGACTGTCATGATATTTTTTGATGAGATAACTTATAGTTAAATTGAAATTATTTGTGACTTAATTATCATTAGGACTAAATTAACTAGATAGAATAATTGACTAGAGCATAGATATACTATTTTTTACAATATTTAGAAAACACATTTTATTCCAAAATGAACATATCTTTAAACGTTTAAACTTATAACACAATTCTGGGCTTTCCTAATAATGACTTAAGATTAACGATCTATATCATATCATCTATATGACATACAAGTAATAATAATGATAACGAAGATGGACGATCAGAATATTCATAATTAATAAAAATAACTATCAGCAATTAAAGCTCAATAATCAAATCCAACAAAAAACAATCACAATAATAGTGAGGCGCATTCTTCCGTTGTGATTGTTGGGAGGAGTTGAGTCTCTTGTTCCCCCTTTTCATCGCCTGGAGGAGCAGTGCCTGCAACATCTTCAACAGCGGCTTCATTTCCGTCCTTATCCACCAGTCTCAAGGAGGAAGGGATGAGCAGCGGGGTCGGAATCGGAAATATTTCTTCTGGCAGCATAGGCTGTGGCTGGACCAGGGGCTGGTGTTTATGCTTGTCCATGAAGATTATGGACATGTCTTCGTCCTAAAAATTAAATTGAACAAAAGTTAAGTACTTTAAATAAAGAACCATGAAAATTATAAAAGTGAAGTACTATTTGAGCTAGTTGTGAGATATTTATCGCTTATTTGTTCAACTTACCAACAAAGCCATAAAAAATCGTGTCATCGGCATGACCTCCCTCATATTGTCCAACAGTCGCTGACGGAAATACTGCATCAACTCTCCACACCATTGCATGACCGGGACAAACAGTGAGGACTCGGCTCCACAAACTTCCCGAATGGCATTAACTACCAAGTTACTGAAATATGCAAATAATTAAATTGCAGATTAATTAAATAAATTCACATTTAAATCAACTATAGAATGAGTATAAAATGGAGGTATATTTCTCTTACTTGACAATTAGCCAGCATGAATGAACGTCAGCGGTGACAACGCCAATACTCTCCAAGTTGGTCACTTCCAGTGTCGAAATAACCTCCTGAATCTGCCTATGGGCCCATGCGCACCAAAGCTCCAGTGACTGGTCCTTATCCAAAGTTTTGGCGAAAGAGGTCATCATCTTCAAGATCTCAGGATAACCCATTGTTGAGCTCTCCAAGATCATCGCCGCCCGATCACAAACGTTTTCAATATCGATGGACTTGATGCTCTGCCGCAAGACTGCAACGGAGCTCTCATTCTCCAGTGTCAGCTCCACGAATTCGGACAACTGGCTCATCTTGGCGTATTGCTTCCACACTCGAACAAATGCCGTCAGCGATCTGAGCTTGCTATGGACAATGCGCTTGGGAAATCCATTCATGGCAACTGAGACGATTCCCAATACGTTCTGGATCATGTTGTCCACAGCTTGAAGAACTTGTACTAGAGAGAAGAAGAAGAAAGTAAATTAATTTAGATTATTTTATCGGGTTAGTAAAATGTCATTTTATAAACTGTTTTCATAACTAAAATAACTCTTACATGGAGCAGGGCGTAAGACGCTTGGGATGAGAATGTTGATTATGTGCTGAAACATGTGGAGGTCCATCTTTGTCACGAATTTGTCAACGTGTTCAATACTCACAATTTTAAATAGGGTGGGCCTAGAAAAATAAGAACAATAAATACATACTTTTTACCAACCAGAAAATTAGATATATGGATAAGAAAGAAATTATAATTAGTTTTAAACATACTTAGAAAAAGTCAAAGAGTAGTCCTCCAGTCCTTTTCTCTTAAATGTGAGGGAGAGTCGCCAAAAGTTGGCTATCTCCGCTAAGACGTCAATCAGCTTTAGATCATGGAAGAATCCCACCAGTTTCTGTAATTTAAGAATAGCAACCAACAAAATTAGGGACTAATATACTTACTTAAATAACTAAATGTGATTTTATGAGATGCTACTAACCAAGCAATGTCGCTTATAAGCATCTTCAAACAGTGGAAGAGAAGCTCCATCCAGACCTTCGGGGATAACTATGTCTATGGCAAGGAAGATACCAGGAAAATGATATTCCAGTGAGCCGAAGCTTTCCTGCAAACAAATGGAGAAGAATTTTTGGAATTAAATATTATTATGTCATATGAATTGGATTTGGGTTGCACCATTTGAATTTGACTTACCTGAATCTCAATCTTCTTATCAATTACCAATCCCTTGACATGTTTCCCCGTGTAAACTGACTGAGTCCTCCTCACCCTCTTCCTGATCCTCCCATTCACCGTATCATTCATAAGGTCCTGCTCCGCCCGGATGCTGTTCAGTATGGGAAGCAAGTGGGAAGTTTCCTTGATCTTGATCCCATAATAATGATACTTGGAGTTCCCCCTCGTCCCCAGCCTTCTAGTCCTCAGCCCCAAGAACACCGACCTGATCAACTTCCCAAACGAGGCTGCATTCACAGAATCAATCTTGTTCAGTCCACAATGGGAGACGTACTGGTCATAGACGAAGGATCTGGGGAGGCTCTGCCCAACCATGGACTCAAAATTCTCCAGCAGCCACTTCACAGTAATCGGGCAATTTTGGGCTGTGCTGTAGATTTTTCCGCTGGAAGTGGGCGCACTCGGCTTCCCGACCTTTGTTAGCACTCCATTCATCAGGACCACCACCTCACCATCCGGATCCTCCATGAAACAAGGCTGGGTGCTGTCCATATCCGCCTGGGCCTGCCTCCGATTGGAAACCTTCTGGAGGGGAAGGGCTTGAGGGATTTTGGAACTCCCTCTTCGCAAAGAGGCCACACTGCTGTCTTCATTAATCCTGACGTAGATGGGGGATCCCAGGGGCTCTTCTGACTCCTCCTCCGGGTCGGGAACTTCCTCCTTCACCATCCCCAGCCGCGGTGGGTTCCGGTTCCCCATCCCTCCGGAGTATCCAGGCTGAGGGCTGCTCATAACGGCTCCAAGTCTTGGAATGGGGACATTCATCTTCTTCGGTGTGGTTATCTGGAGCTCCGTGGTGGAGTGCCTGTTGAGGGGCGTCTCGTAGCCCATGATCTTCAGCGTCCCGTTCGGGTTGAAGATGTCCTCGTTGGTGGGGCTGGGCTCCATCCTCAAGTTGATGAAGTTGGGATGCTGATGCTCATTCCCCCCCTCGGACATGAAGGCCATGTTCCCAATCAACGCCGAGATGGAGTCCCCCTCCTGCTCATCCCCCCCTTCAGGCACGACCACCGAGAAGGTGTAGTTACAGCCGTCCGCGGAAGTCCCTGTCATGTCCACATTTTGGAAGTCCGCAACCCCCAGCACCACAGCTGAAATAGACCAAAACAAAATCACATGTTATCAATAAAGTCATTATGTTATGATGTTGATGTTATCGAACCACAAACATTGAAGATAAGCTTATCCTATCGACTTACTCTCAACAGAGTCCCTGCTGGCCTCATCCACGTCGATAGCCTCCATCCTGGCCTGGTGATCCTTCCGGCGTCAAGCAACGGATTGACAGGTGAACCTAATCACTAATGGGTGGGACAGGGAAGCCAAGGCAGCAGTGTCAGTATCGAGGGGCAGCACAAAAATTCACTCGAATGATCCACTCCGGTTCCAAAAGAAGGGCTTCTTCCTCAAACGCTTATCAATAGCTCCAAAACCGTCAGGAAATCCAAATGAAGGGCAAAAACTGTCTTTGAAGGCTGATGAAGGAACCTTTGAAGTCCCCAATCTTGGCTTAATTGTTGCTACGCAATAAACAACCGGGAGCTGGGAAGCTGTTTCCAGGACGATTATCGGCACTGACGAACTGATGATGACATGATGAGTAAGATGTGTGATGACTGGTGACTCTGGTGAAAATGACCTCGGAAGCCACCACCACCCCCACCCCGCACAGGTGTGAGACAATTAGCCCAGCGTTAGCAGCAGCAACAGCTGCCCACTGCCACTGCCTGTGTAATACTCAATCAATCACAATCAGTTTGCTTTTTTGTGCGCACATGTAAAATTGCACACGCGGCAAGCCCGTACTCCGATCAACTTTCACCGTGAAGATTCTCAAGTTGCCCCGATGCCTCTGCATCGGCGAGATATGGGCTGGGATAATTATGTTGGAATGCTTTCTGTTTCTTCATAAAGTAAAAGTGCATAATAAGCCTATGCGATGCTTATCATAAGATAAGCTTGTGCTTATCAATATCTTATCATTCGATTTTTTTGTGTTGTTCTTGTCATTCTACTTTCTTCACCAGCACCCCACCACGACCATGAATAATGAATTGCCGGGTGAAAGAAAGCAATGCTCCAGCTTTGCCACTTTACCTTGTCTGCCATGCCATGCGATGTCGAAGTGAAAGTAGGTCGCGTATTTATGCTTATTTGCGATTTGTACCGATTCAATTCAAGGAGAAAGACGAGGAGAACCTGGTATCGAGTGGGGAAGGGAGGTTGATTATCGCTTATCGGAGTTCTTATCGGTCACACCGAAGAAGCTATTTTAAATACATTCTTGGAAGGTGGTACTTTTTTCGGCGATCCTTGTGGCTGGCTAGGTATTTAGTATTTAATTTCATAAAGGATCCTTGGATCTTATTATTCTTATCGAAATGATAACCTTGATGGTATTTTGACCTCACCGACCTTCGGGGAACCATATATTATTGACCAACCAAGGGCAAACTGGCAAAGTATTTAGGCTGTTGCTCAACTCCAATATTCCATCCATTAAATATGTATGCTCAAAATTATTCCCAGGTAGCCCACAAACATAACCATTTGATATCATAGCCATAGCCATAGCCATGCTCATATTGCGAATTCTTTCTTTCCCAACAATCCCAATCCAGCATCGGTGGAGATGAGAATTTAAATGACTTTCTTTGGTTACACTCCAGGGATGATATGATCCCGTAAATTTGGGACCGGTGATGGTCCTAATGATACAGTTTTACGTGGGCGAAAATAAAGAAAGCACATACATGACTTGGGACTATATATGTTCATTTTCATGGCTTCATTTTCTCCCACCTTCCATATAAGATGGGACATTAAGACAAGGCCGGGAGAAAGTAAAGTAATGCGAACTCCCCACCCAATAAATCTTGCATGGATGAAGACTTGGAGATGGAGCAATGAACCAAACCATTACGTATAAGCCAAGCCAAGCTACCTCAACTCAAACTCAGCCAACCGACCCCCGTCGTCACATACCAAACTACACACCTGGCTAATTGTAATTGTAAAGTCATTTATATTCATTGCGGAACACCTTCATTGAAAATTATGCAGGTGTTGTAAAAAATTCTTCGGTATAAAAAAATTAATTATGCAACCCTTTCCAATCTTCAATCCATCTTGACATGGATTGAAAGAAAAAAATGAATATTCCATTTCACATGAATATAAAAACATTTATTCCAAAAGTCATAAATATTTTTGTCCTCCTTTCATTTTATTTTATTTTTATCGTATTAAGGGAAGGGGCTTGTTATGTTAGTTCCAGTCCTGGGGAATATAAGTGAAGTGACTTAGCTTAAGTAATCACATAAAACATGTTACATTTTATTCCACTTGGCCATACTCGTGAGCACGAACATTTCATATAACACCCCAAACAAACATAAATGATAACGAGCCCCCAAAAAGCATTTCCCATTTATTTCCTTCCAACAGCGAGGAAAAATAAAATGAAATGAAGTTGTAAATTATGCCTAAAATGTATGTCCATTTTATAAAAGGGGAAAGTGAAATGCATAAAATGGAACATGGGCTATATATAGGAATACATTCCATATCATATCATGCAAGTTCACTGGAACTCTTTTTATGGACCCACTCATTCCATTTCCTCATGTAAAATGGATCGTTCCTCTATAGCCTTTATCCGGGTCTCCGGGTTTTGGGATTCTGGATCTGGAAGCTTTCAACAAATGGTTTGGCTTTGGCTCGCTGGTCCTTCTTACGGAATATTATTATGGTTCTGGTCATAGCATAATTTCTGTGTGATATGGTCTATTCCATTTAATATCCTCCAAGATATTTTTCTCCTTCCTCTTGAAAGCCTCCCCGTAACCGTATATTAAATCATCAAAGCATTATATTAAAGCCCATGGGCCCCCACGATCACATCACAGGACACGACATGGCTTGGGAGATGAAGGATATGAATGAAGAAATATGACTCATATTTTCGGGAGTATTAATGTACGAGGACGATGGGGATCCCGGCATGTTTCACGAGGTGCATATTATATTAGTGCATATTAACACTTTGACACTTACAACAAAAGTTGGTCTAGAAATGCTGGTGATGGTGATGGTGACGCTGACGCTGAAATCATTTCATTTCATATCATGATCATGATCATGACGGAAGAAGGGAATTGTATTATAAGTTGGAACTGGAAGCGATAATATGTGAACAAAACCCAACGACATGCCATGACTATGACTTTAATACGGGAAGTTTTCCATTCATCCTCATCAACCTCATCAGCTTCATCAACTCCTCACAAGCTTACTTTGGAGTTTTTTTGGATCTGGACGACCAGCACCAGACCGACCACACACAGGACGACCATCGCATAAATAGCCATTACTATTACACACTCCTCTCATGTTTCACTTGGACACGGGAGCTAAGCCCATTCACAAAGTTTTTTCCCTGACACTCTCTCCCTTTATATGGAGCATAGCAGTAGCCTCCTCCTTTCCATCTAAATTTTTGCAATATTAAGAGCCAGGAGGGAGCAGCGTACATATAAAAGAGAGAAGAAAAAGTTTTGTTCCTCCATCCTTTTCCTCCAAACGACCAAGTCAGTTTAGTTTTGTCGCTTATGCTCTCTCTCTTTCCTTCTTTCTCCCAATCCATTATATTACGTGCCTCCTGTGACTTGGTCTGGTTTGGTTTCGTAATAATATTTCCCTTCCCTCCTCCCTCCCTCCACAGCCATATTTACCCGATGGAGGAGTGAATGTGGAGTGGAGAGTGTGGACTGTGGAGTAAAGTAGAAAGTAAAAGTGCAGAGGAGTCTATGTGAAAAAAAATCAATAAGAAGAGCTGCTCACTCTTCCGCCATCCAGACCCAGACCAGACCACAGAGAGAGAGAGAGATCCAATCCCCGCAAAAACTTGTCGACATAGGGAAGGAATTCGCATGGAAGTTTTTTCACTTGGAACTTCCCATATATATGATGAGGATGATGATCATGACATGGAACATGGAACATACATAGAATAGAACGAAACAATAACATAATCTATTCCAAAGCCCAAGCCAGTCAACGGAGGAACTAGAGAAGTTCCTCCAAGTGAAAACATCTTCCCTTCCAACTTTCAGTTTTCTCTTGGAGGCTTGGAAGGAAAGTCAAGCTGTTTCTTCGCACGTTCATAATATTCCAAAGGAAACGAGATAAACCGGAGGAATTACAAAGGATAATGATCCTTCACTAAACGAAATCTTATTCAAATCCAAACATCTCCAACTGGGTTCAGTGAAGTTCATCCAGTGCCAGGCCAGTCATCATAATCATCACAATCAGCAACAACGCTGCTGTAACGCTGCTGCGCAGCTTATATAAACAAATAATAGGCTTGGATAAAGACAAAAATTTCTGCGGAACGAAAATATTTTTTAAGGAATGAGTTGAATAATCTCGTTTTTCTGAAACAAATCTCCCTTGCTATATCTAATCAAGTTATTCCCCTGACCATGTCTGCGTTCTACGTGATACAAATACTTATTACGTGACTGGTGCAAGGCACGCTGCAGCGTCATCCCATTCCCATCTCAAGCCATTTGTTCCCGAAATCGAGATCGTAGATAGCCTCTGGTCTTGATCTGCTTAAGTCGGTCGGAAGTCAAAGCCAAAGCCAAGCCATATTATTTCCCCACAGCATTCCTCCACAGCCGCACAAAGTCTAGCTGCTATTTACTCCGTTTCCAACTTCTTGGAATAGTTTGGACTACTATCCACACTCTCCACCTCGATCATCATCTCCCATGTCCTGTCAATTTATGTCCGACGGGAGAAAAATCCATGTCATGCCCTGTCATGTCATCTTACATACTCCGAGTGTGAATCATTCTTGGGTCTGGTTCCTACTCCTCCGATGATTTGTGATTAGTGCTCATACTTCCTCTCTCTTCATCATCAACTTCCTTGGACCTCAGAGAACTGATCTGACATGAGGAAGGGTATTTTCAACAAAAAATATTTCACTTTCGAACACAGGCCCCCACCATACTTAATCTTCTCGAGCCCGCAGATGTGATCCATTATGATCCCTCCCATCTGCTAAATTGCACGAGCTAAAAGTAAGTTATATCCAAAACATATACACATGAGTTGGGAGAGTGACTAAGAGCTCAACAAGCATCATCATCCTCAACATCATTACCAATTACCACCATACCATTCGGATGTCGGATCTCAGTCGAACGTGGAGGGACGACGGAGGAAGCTCCTCCATTTCTCCATGATAAGAGGAAGTCGACCATCCCATATATATTCCATCTCCCTCATAAATCCCGAAATATCGGACGGATCACCATCCCATATCCCATCACATTTTTTCATTATCTCCCGAAATCCTCCCATTTTTTCGCAAAAGAAAGGAAGGGGATTTTTTTTTTGCAAAAAATATATCATCATCAACCAACCCATTCGTTATGGGTCCATTCTAAAAATAGTTAAAAAGCTATTCCCAATATTTATAAACATTTCAATCAGTCAAGCTTGATTCATGCCCATCAGCCATCATTTCATAGAGATCCTTCATGCTCCATTACAACAAAGCCAAAGACAAGGCCAGAGGAGCCATTACCCAGGCTGGGGAAGAGGGAATCTAAAGAAAAATCCAATTTACTTAAACCCTCCCAATATTAGCCAATATGCCCAAAGCCAAGTACAATGAAATGAAATGGAATGAAAGGCTCTAAAAAAGTTATATGTTCGGAACAAGATGTTTTTCTCTCTTCTGCAAAGTCAAGTGCTCCAATCCTCAGCAAAAGTGAACAACATGATCATACTCATGGGCTGGTTGTAAAAAACATGTAATCACCCAAGCCAGAGAGTAAAAACAAGGGAACAACGACAACATATAAATAACTTTATTTTATTACATATTTCTCTCCCCCCCCCCTCCATCCATTACATTCTCATGTCCTGAACATAAACACATTTTGGAAGAAAAGACATTAAAATAAAGAGAAAAGATTTTCACCAGATTTCGTTGTCGACCATGCCATGCCACACCATAAAATATCTTTAGAGTAAAAAAGGACCTTTCTTTGCGTACTTCCTGTTTTTAGTTTAAGCGGATTTGGATTTACATGGTGGAAAGTGGAGTAAATATAATGAATGAATCTTTGAAGTGGGGACAATAAAACTATGCCGGGACAGTTTATCCTCGAAGCAAATAAAATATATGGAGAAAGTGCAAAGTAGTGACGTGAATTAATTTTATAATACTTGTCCCACAATATAAAGATATATTTTGTGCAAAGAAAAGTTCAAAATGACCATATCCAATTTTGAGATCCGGCTCCACAATCCCAGCAATAGTTACTTTGCTGGGCAGACCGTCTCTGGAGACGTGGTTGTGGAGGTCCAGGATAAGCCCAAGCAGTTGCATGGTAAGCACAAAATCAATTCTGCAAAAATTGTATTCTGCAATGCCAGTCCGACTTTCCCCTTTCAATTCCTTCAACGTATTCAATTCATGTAATTTCAATATAGCTCATTATTTCATATAACCAAGAAGCTAAAATTGACAAACTAGCACTAAAGCAAAGCTAATGCAATAGAAAATATAAATTGTTATGGAAGGATCTGCTAGAAGCTTATTGCCCCTAATTGGCATCCAGCAAATTAATTAACACTTTCCACACCAAATATAATATGCCTCTCCCTCTACCCATTCCACTCCTACTAAATATAATATTACACCTCTGCAATTTTTTTAGTCTCCTGTATTATAATGAGTTTATGATTATATACATTACGGCTCAATACATCTTACTCTTGACTCATACACAGGTGCAAACAGATTATATCTGAAGCTGGTCATTATTACATAGAGTACTTTTCCATTGCTTGATTTCCATTTCCATTAGAACTCAACTAACCCAAGCATAACCTAAGTATATTGACATGCATCTCCCCTGAAATAGAAATATCCCATGTCATGTCATGCTAAAACATATTAGCCAAAACCGCATTTGTAATTTCCAACTTCCGCATTATTATTATATCAAGTAATACGGTTACGATAATAAAACGGGGAATGATCGGAATGATAAATATACATAAGTAGGTAACTGTACCTAGACTAATATGATATGATATGTGACTCCATCCAAGTATGACTATATCCATATCATATTCCATTATATAATGGGGCTGTCGCATTTTGAATTGCCTTATGTCTGGACATATTGAACGTGTATATGATATGACTATATGTTCCAGGGATCAAGCTGAAACTTCAGGGGAAGGCAAAGACCCACTGGAAGGAGGCAACAAGTAACCGTGGAGCAATGACTCACTACTCGGATGAGGAGGCTTACATCCAGGAGAAAGTTTACCTCTTTGGTTATGGTAAGGATCACGGGGATTACAATTGCACTGGTCCGTAAATTCCCGGATTATGCATAATGCATGGAGAAAGTTATGCCATTTGCAAAAAAAAAAAGAAATTACCCATGCATGATCTAAATGGCGGAGGGAAGGATGCGACTTTCACTTTTCACTCCGGGCGGTATTGCATGGGAAATGGCTATATTAATAAAAAACGGATATCGCATGATATGAATGATCTTTTTATTTTACAAAAATGTAGCTTCCTGTAGAAGTTTGCAAATATTCCGAGCAGTGCAAAAATCCTATTTCATTTCATTTCAGATGACACCGCCGACGGGAACAACTATTCCCTCCCTATGGGGAAGCACGTCTACCCATTCAGTTTCACCCTCCCCTCCTCCCTCCCATCCAGCCTCACCCACAAATACGGCCAGGTGAAGTACTACCTGGAAGCCACAATCTCCCGGGGATCGGGTCTCACCTCCAAGCCCAACTACACCTGCCGCCTCCCCTTCACGGTGAACGCCCTCCTGGATCTGAACAGTGAGTACGGGGCTTCGCATGAGAGCGTAGCCTCCAAAGAGAAGAACGTCTGCTGCTTCTGCTGCAAGAGTGGCCCGGTGGGATTCGACTTTAAAGTATTTAAAGCTGGCTACGTTCCAGGGGAAGTGGTCAAATTCCATGCTGACCTATTTAATCACTCCACGAGGGAAGTGAATACGGTGGTGGACCTCGTCCAAGACATGAAGTTTCACGCGATGGGCAGATCCAAAACGAAATCTGTACAATTGTTAACGCTGGAAGGGCCCAAGTTGAAGCCTAATGAGACGAAGGAATGGAAGAGTGATGATGTGAGCACGGAAACCGCCTATTCATCCTTGTTGAGGATACCCTCCGTTCCACCCAGTCGGTTGGAAGGATGCCGTATTATTGAAGTCACGTATTATTTGAAGGTACGATATCGCCTATCATCAATCACTGGCGACGGGGCAGATTAAAACAGAGATTTAAGAGTTTTAAAAAGTAATTTCAATTTGGCACGTATCTAGATCTAGTCAAATGAAATGAACGAGACGGGGTGTGCCTACATAAATAACTTATCATGTCTTATGTGATTATGAAATGGGCAGAAGTAGAAAGAATCGTCTTTTATTTCATGGATGTGGCTTGAATTTTAATCTGGATTTCCGATTTTTTTCTGTTCAGGTAAAAATGGATGTAAAGGATGCGGTCACGTTAAAGGACTACATATCCATCACAATCGGAACAATCCCCCTCCGAGAAGACTTTGCGGAGTTGAGTGGGGGTCCAGGGGACACTGTGGGTGATGGACAGATTGAATTGGCAGTGGAATCTGACCTCACAGCCGTAATACTCATACCCGACTATCCGGATCTTCGTAAGTTTGACATTGAAAACTAATCCATTACATTTAATGATGATAGTCATAAAGTACTAATTAATTGTACTTTGATTTGCTAGCTCTCCCCACCTATGAAGAAGCAATTGCCCTCTCATATAGCGAACCATTGGAGGATGATGACCCACCGGAATATATGACGATTGTTAAATTCATTCCGAAGTATGCCACCTATTCCCCCAGATTGCCACATCTTCCCCCAGAAAAATAAAACTGTGGTAGTGGTCCTCATAAGTTATGAGTCATAACCAAATCCTCTGGAAATATGACGACATGCGATAAGCGATGTTCTTATCTTTGAAGGTTGTTGGGTTGAGAATTAGAAGAGAATTGGAAATGGAATGGAATGAAATGGCTTTCATTTATATTTTTTAAATGGAAAGGCGCAAGGGAATGACTTGGGCTTTTATTGAGATTTTTGGGAATTTGTGTGATACGTACTTAATATAAATACGATTTGAGTAGGCAGTTAACTATAAGAGCATAAAATTAAATATAATTTTCGAGTTAAATTGAAATAACATTTAGGATAGACTGTTTGCAATTTTCTAAAGTCATTATGAACCATTTGAGTAAGATTTTCGATTGGTTATGCGAGAGAAACTAAATTGTGTTAATGTTCAAAACTTCAACAAACAATTACATTTATATTTTTATTTACCTGACTTAAATAATCAGTGAAGTGTACAAATACCTTGATGCCCTTGGAACCACGAGAGCGACAGCGAGCATTAATACAAACAAGCACTGATTTTATTATGCAAAATATATTCAGTCAAACCAATAATTTGTCATGTTGTGTACGACATGAATTGGTATATGATTAGAAATGTCAGAGTGCTTAATCAAATATTTTACCAAATGAATCAAGATTACCAATAACTATTATTGATTGAGCAATATCAACCATTTGAGTCTTTTCATTGTTCTAGTTGTAATTTCATTTACCAGAAATTAGTTAAATGAAATTCATATATCTATTTTGTGTATATTGCTTTGTATTCATGAATTGTCTGGAGATCTCCAAAATGTAGGTAGGTATACTAGTTAAGTATAAAATGAATTCTTTAAATGGTTAATTATGTAGGTAGGTAAGTAGTTTTAATAATCAATTTTAACAAGAACCGTATTTAACAAATCAAATAATTAGAATGAAAATAAAGCTGGCCAATTTCTTTTTAATTAAATATTAAAATGAATGCTGATTTAATTGTTTAATCTTAATTATTGGGAACTGAGCGAACTCATCTTTGGTTCCAAAGGAGGCTGTCAGTTAAGCTTTAATAACAACCTTTCCAGTGTTCTTCCCAGTCAAGAGGTCAATGAAGGCCTGGGGCATGTTTTCGAACCCATTCGTTTTCGTCTCTTCCACTTTCAGTTTCCCTTCAAGGACCCAGTCTCGCATCCTATACAAAGTTAATTAGTTTTAAGTAGAATAATATATATTTTACTAGAAGTTGCAATTCCGCATGCAAATACTTGCTTACTGATTGATCCCATTGAACCACTCCTTATGGAACCGGGGCACCATGAAGCCTTCTGCCTTGATATTTTTATAGATCATAGCTTGATAATCCAATGTAACTGGTGAAACAAATGACATGGTTTAAATTTCACCAAATAGTAAATAGTAAGACATACTAAACAATTAAACGATAATTCATTTATCATGTCGACTTACATTTCGAAGCACATTGACATTCCCCAGGAGCAACCTTTGTCGGGTCATTATTATAAGCGCTAATGGCCCCACAGACGGAGATCCTCGCGAAAGGATTAAGTTTCCCCAAAACCTGATTCGATAAGTCGCCCCCGACATTGTCAAAGTAGCAGTCCACCCCAGTCTCCCCCACACTCTCCTGAAGTGTCTTTTGCATCTCCGTGGTTTTGTAATTGTAGGCATGATCAAATCCCAATTTCTTGAGCCAGGCCACCTTCTCATCGGTCCCAGCGTAGCCAACCACCTTCATTCCGTAAATCTTCCCGATTTGTCCCACCAGGCTTCCCACAGCCCCTGCCGCCGCGGATACAACCAAAGTCTCCCCGGCTTTGGGGTTGCAAATGTTGGTCAGGCCAAAATAGGCCGTGTTTCCTGGCATCCCCAAACAGCCCAAGGCATACGAATCTGGCAAGCCCTTCATGTCCGGCATCTTATGAAAGGAGAGGATGGACTGTTGGGCTTCCGGCAACACCTTTGCAATTGACAAGTCCCTCCAGCCAAAGTTTCCAACGACTTGGCTCCCTTCCGGGAATGCCTTGCTCCTGCTTTTGATCACACGGGCAACCTGCCCACCCATCATTTGGTCTCCGGGCTTGAGTCTTTGGGAGGCGGATCTCATGTACGGGTCCACCGTCAGCCACTCGGCCTTGCAAAGAATTTCATCTTCTTGGAGGGCTGGAAGCGTCTCCTCCACAATCTTAAAGTCAGAGAGCTTGGGTAGGCCCTGGAAGTGCTGGGCCAGCACAATTTTTCTTGCCTGCATTTTCAAGGCGGAGAACTAAATTCGGATTTAAAGGTAAGGAGTCCTAAGGCCGATGTGATCCAGGTCCAAGTATGGATTGAGAACTGTAAAACTCACGCGCATTCAACCTCAGCCAGACTATAATTTTTATATGATGGCGATGACGAAGGATGACAAGTCAAAATAATTTGTATTTGTACGATTGCATAATATGTGTTCACCGATAGCATTTACAATGATAGTGATAACGAGAGATACGATGTGAATGTGATGGTCATTTTTGAAAGCACTTCATTTGCAATGAAACGGACTACGGACTACACTTGAAATTGTCCCCACTATTCCCATGGAAGAAGGAGAGAACCTCATAAATTATTGCTAGTACCGAATTTGATAAGAATAGATGATGACGCTGACTTGACAGGTTTAAAACTCCCGAATCATGGTCGCGCTGATGTTGATGGGATTCTTATTACTATTGTACTATTTTATAATCTATGTCCATGTGTCAACCACTCAAGAGCTAGGCACAACCCAACAATATCTACGTAGCGTAAGCAATCAAATCCAATGTATTCGATACAAGCAAGTATTATGTAATTTTGTCTCATCATATTATCATGCAAGTCAAATTCAAGGTCAACGCCGAATCCACATACATGCCGAGTCAGACTTATTTATGACGTGAGATATTTGGTTTTAGGCTACATGAACCATCCATGTGAATAATGAAATGAACATCCTTTTTTACTTATACAGTGCAGAGTTCACAATTGGTGGACTATTTCACATGAAAACAATGGAAGACAAACCGGAATTAGAAAACATAAATCTGTAAAAATATGAATTTTAGTTTCGTCATTTATTTGCTTGTGCCCTGTTCAAAATACTTAATTGTTAATGCAATTACTTCATGTATCACATCATACATTTTTACACAGGTCACATTCTTGTACGGAGAGGTCATGTATTATTTACAAAATAGATTGATTTTTAATTGTTGGTTAATTTAAAAAATCATCAATCCTTCTTCTTCTCATCCTCTGGCTCATTTTGCATGAACCACCTGCAGAATAAATAAATGCAACAGTAATTAACAAAAGTAAACGGATTAATTAATTCATATAATTATATTTCCTAAAGTCTTACCAGTAGACGATAATAGGAGGGACCGCCAGCCCCGCTGAGATGAGGAAGAAGCTCCCAGGAAGGACATCAAGGTAGGAAGTATAGACCGAAGTGTACATGGCACTGCCCACCAGGGGAAGGACACTTTCCATGCTCCCAATACATGAATTGATTTTCCCCATTTCATCACCCGGAATGATTTTGGACAACATGGACCTGGGAACGATTAGAGCGGCTCCAGCCAACAAGGTCATAACGGGACCAACAATGAACCAAAAGCTGGAAGTGGCAAAGGCAAAGAGCAAGGATGCGACTAAATTGCTGGCACATGCAATAATCCCATTTTGAGTATCCGACACCTTCATGTATCCCACGAGGAGCCCCATGCTCACAAAGTTCCCGAGGAAGCCGACCACCATCTTATAGCTCATGTAGGATCCAAACGTTGCTGCATCCCAGTTGAATTGGTATCGGGAGAAGAGGTAGAGGACTCCATACTCTCCTGGAAATCGAATATTATTTTAATTTTATTATCCTGTCCTTTCTCCAGGCATGTCATAACAATAAATCATCGGAATATTTTCGACAGAATTTGTATTTTTGCTTACCCATCATCGGTGTAAAACTGCAGGCATGACTGAGCAGCAAAAGCCCGAGCTTGAGCCTTGTACTCCCTTCCCTCTTCTTGGTAAGGCACTGCCAGGCATCCTTAATATGCTTGAAGTTGAACAACTCCAGAAACATTTCAAAGTTGGTCTTCCCCCTGGTCGCTCCCGGAAGTGGGTGATTTTCCATGGAATACAATAAATGGACTAGGGCCAGGAGTTCCATCCCCAGAGCAATCCAAAAGACGGTCACAAATGGTAATCCACTCTTTGCCAGCATCCCCCCGGCAGCCAAACCCAAGGTCATCCCGAGGAAGAGGAGGGAATGGGTGAATCCAGTTCGGGTTGTTCGGTTGTCCAGCGGAGTGTGATCCGAGACGTAGGAGAAGGCACAACTGATGAAGCAAGCCTGGTTTCCAGAGAGGGACACCACGAAGGACGCCAACCAAGTGACAGTCCACATCCCAGTAAAGTTTCCAGACATTATGGCTAAGATCAGGAAGATGTCCTGGAAGATATAGCCAATGATAACAGCGAGCATCGGATATTTCCTCCCGTATTTGTCGCTCCATGCCCCAACAAGGAAGACAAGGACTACGGGGAAAGCATTCTCGAGGAGTGTCCTCCATACAACGGCTTGGCCCATCAGGGACTGGACAGCCTGCTCCTCCTTTTCATAGCCCTCAGTGTTTCTGGATTGGATGGAGGAATAAAGAAAGTTTTATTAGATGGGCTGCCAGAACGTTTTTTATGATCCATAACTCCCTTAAGCTGGGACATGAATATGGATTTCCAGAAAATAAAATAGGTTAATTGCAGTAGTCGGTGGAATAAAAAGAACATTTTCTGTCTGAACTGCAAAAAATTAGTTTAGAGTCTCTGGTTATAGTTGGCATTTAAAACGGCGAATTGACTTAATTTTCTTCCCCCCTCTCCGAAGTATTTCGTTACCTTGCCTGAAGAGCATCACAAACTTTATCCGAGTAGTCAAGATTGACCCTACAAGCCTTTTCCAGGAGCACGTCGTTCACAGTCATGTAAGCCAGCATGGCAGCGCACACGTGAATTATCATGGCCGGCTCCATCGAGAGCAAGCTCTCCTTAAGGGTGAGGGCCTTCGTCCGGAGGACATCTTTCTGCTTGCTGGGGGAGGTGGAGCGTGACAAATTCAAGTTGGGGTCGGAGGCGACCTTGGTCGGATCATTCTTATTCCGGTCTCTGGACATGGTTAAATTAATTTGGTTCTAGTAGAAAAAAAGAGAGAAAACATCAGAACAGAACTATTTTATTAGAAAATTGGTATGTAAATATATGTACGTATGAATTACCTCCTAATTATCCTACTAAAATCAGCCCAGCCAGTTAGCCTGCTTCCCTGCTTGGTCCAAAATGTAAAGTGGTCACTGGTCACTCACTCTCGCGGCTTGGGGGAAAGTGCTATAAATCCAAATTAAATTAGGTTATATCTTCGTTATCTAAAACTTACGTGCATAGTATGTCACATGCATGAGTTACAATTACAACACGTTAGTACAAAAAAATTCAATATTATCATCAACTCTGCAAACATCCATGCACATGACGACTCTCTATTATCTCATCTCAAATAATCATTCTCTTTAAGCTGAACTTGGAAGAGAGCGGAATAAAAGTGCTTTCATCACTAAACTTCTTTGTTAAAACATGCTATGTTAGGTATATATGCATCCCAGTATGCTGTACGAAATGTCGTAAAGTTAATTTCAAATGTCTAGCTGAAGCTGGCTTGATTTGGTTAGATTGACAGTGATTTGATTTGAATGGAATATCTAGCATTCATCTCAAGTCAACTCAATATGAAGTGGATAAAACTCACGTGCATATTCTGTTCCACCTAATCTAGCCAAACTTAACACACAGAGTCTGACCAGAAATGAAATATAAAATATAGCGTATTCAAAATCAGATCAAGCATTATTTTAACAGTCTGTCTCTAATGAAAGGAGTAAGTCATCAGTCATCATGGCTAAATTATATCGATTTATTTTTCTAATTGTGATTAATAAATTGTTAATTTCATATATGTATCAACGTACCTATAGTTCAAATGGGAACTTCTATACTGTATGTCTGTCACTATACTTAATTATAATAATACAATTCACCCACTGATGATTACCGATTATAGCTAAGCAAGGTTGGGAATGCATTTCAGAAAATTAGCAATCGACCAAAGCTCAGTAGCTTTTAGAGACTTGAGACCAACTTGAGAGCTGATCTCTGTCTGAAGTGAAATAAGAATGTGATGAAGATGAATAATCATGAATATCTAGGTAAGTCAAGAAGAACCAACAACGACCAATCCACCCGATCCGAATTCGTGATGGATGTAGAATGAAACGATGGATCTTTTCAATTCCCAATATTCCCATTCATATTCATGATTGAGTTGAAGATTCAAAAGTGGAGAAGCCATGCATCATGTCGAGCAAGTTTGGTTTATTTAGGATTCATTGTGGATTTGGATGATGCAAGGACCAGAGCCAACATCATATCAGAGATGAGCTCACAAAAGTGCACTTTAAAATATTGCATTTATTGCGTAATTCAAATATTCAAGTTAGGAGAAAGGAGGATCACAAGTAAATGTGTATGTTGGAGTCTACACGTGTTACTTATACTAGCCAGGTACTGTCGGACTTGTGTAGAGCGAAGGTTCTACACAAGGGTATGATATCGGCAATACCTTACAATCCAGTTTTGGATCTTATATATTATTATTGGAGCAGATTAAACTAGTAATTAGCCCTACAAAAAACCCAGCAAAATTGGTTCCCCCTGAAGCAAACTATTCTCCGAATTCGAATTGAGCAGAATCAGTTCAACCTCCTCTCCTCAGCCTATTTCATCCAGTTTATGTTTATAAAAGGTCCGAACATTCTTTAAGTACGATATGCATATTATGCTTAATCTGTCAGGAACGCATGCATATTTGGGGATTTTCAGTTTTAGCATTGCAAATTCATTGCCAGGTAAATTTTCCTGATACGATATACACGAGCATATTATCGTGTATATAAAATCTGTCAAAAAATCCCATTCCTATTATTCATTATTGCCAATCTAACACTGCATTGAATGTTGATGTTAGATTGATTTTTGCCAATAATACCTGGCTTTTGTATATAACTGATGATTTTTATACAGGAGTGAGAAATGATAAACCCAGCCAGACTGAATACGATTTAGTGTCTATACTCATTTTCTTTACCATTTTCTTTCAGCTCTTCCTTTCTTAAACTCTAGTCAAAATAATTATCCTGTCTGTTTCGCCTCATTTCACGATGATGACGTGACAGAGCCATTCTCAAATCAAAAGCGTCGAATTTGATCCTACCTACTACCAGATCATTTTACAATTTACTGCGAAACGTGCCATGCACTAGACATGATATCATGGTGCAAGATGATTTGTCTTACCTTCCAGAGATATAGTCTGCAAAATTATATGTATGCGTGGATAGAGATTTGCTCATAAGACATTTACGGCACATCAACATCCACAACAATCACAATTCATGTAAAAAAATATTACAAAATTGCCGTTCAATGATACAGCAGAAATCTCAACTAATCTCAAGGCTTTTGGTTTGAGCAAACTATTGTACTCTCCGTGTTTGACATTAACTAACTCACACAAAAATATATTACCACTTGCAATTTGTTTTACATTATCTTCTTAGGAATTTAATACTTTAAGTTGATTGTTATATGGACGGAGGATTAATATTTTTAAATGATAACTTTGGCACAGTTAGGTTCTAACAAATTTTCGAACTATTCAGTCCAATAATGATAGGAAATATTTATTTAATCTAAAAGCAAAGTAGTTTTAATGAAGAAATAAGCTAGAAATGATAATGGAATGTTGAGCCGATAAAAGTCTAAAATGGACTGTGCCATCCAAGCCTGCTTCTGTGGCACATGTACATGATCAAAATATGACTGGAATGAAATGAAGAGACCGACTAACCGACTAATGCAATGTAATATGAACATATATAGAGGTACATGACATGTCCAGAAGCAACAGCTGAATTATCTTCTTTTCTCCAGTCAGTCCAGTCATCCAGTCATCCAGTACATTCACTGACATGTCTATATTGACTAAACCACTAAACGATAAAAAGTTACGTTATGGTTATGGGACTAAAAAGCCTGAGAAAACTGTGCTAAATAATAATATCATCATCCTATATTGAACATGACCTTGGGAAGCTATCAGAGACAGAAATAAGTTTAGCCATTTTAAACTATATAAGACCAACTTCACACATTATTTTTATTCCATTCATGCAGGATGAAATCATGGATAACCATGTTATGTTAAAGGAAAGAAGCTCTGTGCATTGGATTGTGCTGAGTGCTCAATTGGAACTGGCCCAATTAAAAAATTATCTCCGATTGCATGCATTATCATTATCATGAACATTTATGGCTTTGTTACAAACCGTTCCTTCCAGATTATGGGGCATTGTAAGACTTGTTCAGATGAAGCAATAAATCCTCAATTTTGTCAATAAGTCATGCATACATTTCGTTACACTAGGAAAAGCAGGAGTAGAAAGTAACATTGGTAAATAAATTGAAACTTTAAAAAATATAACATTTTTTATAAAATATAACATTTTTTATAAAATATAAAATAAGATGTTATTCTTGGAATAAAATATCCTTGAAACTTTGTTAACAAATCTACGACTTTACTTATGTTAATTATGTCATATATTATTTTTCGTGGCTACATATAGGTACATGAACAATGTCAGCGTTAAAAACCACCTCTGTAACTATCTAAATATCGTTTCCGGTCCCACGTAGTGTGCATTATGCAATATGCAATATGCAATATCTCTGTGAAACTTTTAAATTCAAACATTCAATGACACAATTTTTTTTTTAAACCATATTCCATATTTTTAGTTCCTCATAATTGTGGTTAGCCATTGTCTATAATCATAGTTATCCACAATGTTGATGATAGGATAGATAATAATACTAATTATGCAACGTGAATCAGTATTATATTATTATAAATGATCCGTTTCCATTTATTGAATATTATGAACTTCGGAATAGTCAAATAAAAAATAAATAGCGTAGGTAGTAAATTGTTGGAGGTAGCCTATTGTAATAATTTAAGTGAGGGGGTGAAGAAGGTATTTAGCAGGCCTGCAAAGTTAAAAACGGATTTTTTTTTTAAAACGGAAAACGTGAAGTATAACAAAAAAGGACGCGGATAAATATTTATTTTACCTCGGCCAGGATTCCCTGTACACAACTGATGAACTCGCCGTAGGGTACGCATGTATCGTCCTCAGATTCGTTGTCCATCAAGGGCGCTGATGAATATAAGATAATTGCAGATTAAGTTAATTTTATCACATTTTAGCTATGTATTTGTCATATTGCTAAACAATTTTTTTTACCATAGTCTTCAATGCAGCCTTCGACCATGATCTGCCCAATCTCGTGATAATCTTCCGGGACGTACTCATTGAAAAATACTTGCATGGTTTCATTGGACACCTTGCCGATGTCGTCCAGCTAGATTTACAGATTGAAAATTTATTTCTGCAAGTTCTTTAAAGGAATAGTTAAATAAGTTGCTTTTCTTACAAGTCCAATTCGCCCCATGACACACTTCATGACACAATCCATCCTCCTCTGGTACTCCAGTTGGTTATCCTCCAAGCTTTGCATGAAGTCTCTGGAACACTGCCCATAAATTCGGAGGACCCCTTTGGCAATCTTCATCATTAAACTGGCACAATCAATTAGTTGGGGAGTCACTACACTCATTTTGTAACAGGTTATGAGGGCTATCCCAAATATCAAAATGTTAATTTTCCTAATTTCTAAATCCATTTTGCTAATCAATCAGTGCAACATGGAATGCAGATGACAAGGGCGATTCAATTCTTCACGATTGATTCCTGAATTCTGAAAGATCAACGGAAATGGAGAGGATTTGAATTGGCATGATGGGCTGGAGTTTTCCACTCACAGAACAAAAATAATTGGGAGGACAAAGTTGAGTTGAGAGATCACTACTGCGCAGATATTTTGACGTTTCTGATGACGTTACTGATCATTGATCAATGATCATGATTCATGATCCAATTATCAAAATTACAATTCGCGATGATGATGGGGTAGGATGATGCGGTATAGGCTGTTCATTTGTCGTTGAACTGTCATGTAAAGCTAGCAATTTCAAGTCTAATAATATAATATGAGTTTATGCTAAAGTGATGCCACGAAATTATAGTTTAAGGGTCATTGTTTTGACCATTGCTCATTCATCGCTCTATATTATTGATGGCCGGTGGCAGTCATGTAATCATTTCCCGTTAGTGGTGTATTCTAGTGGATGCCATAATCAGAATATACTACAGACTTTCACATGGCCAATGTAAAACATTGAGATATATATTCCAAAATATAGAGATGAAATTGCTGGTTTAGAAATGGTTGTTTTAGTCCAATATAAGTTCATTTTATTAATGATAAACTTGATGTAATTCAATGTGTGACCTCAATTGTTCCTACATAATCTTACTAAAAGCTTTGTTTCGGAAACTGAAAATATTAAAATGCTGACGCGGAGACTAACTCTGTAAAAAATAATTGTTCTTGTCGTTGGCCATATAGTCAAGTCCAATATTTATCATTGTCTATCTTCTCTGTCAAAGCCAAAACTAAACAGTGAAAAAGCATTATTAATAAAAATTATCAACACAATTAGGAAAATGAAACCAATTGAGCAAATAAAACTTGATAAACGGGAGTGAAACAGAAATGTTTAATTAGGGGCATTTTGAGATATAGCAAGCGCAAGCTAAGCTACTTTATGAATATTTGAAAACGTCACCATAAACTTGTTTTATTTTTTAGATCATTACAGATCCAGTCAGTTTTAACTGAAGTTAGACTCTAGACACTGTTGTAATGCTTGCACATTATATTACGATTAGTTAATTATGACTAATCCGGGAGCAACTTCATCTTGACACACTCGTGCATAATCCGCTCCCTAAAATATTTCATATGCTCCGCCGTAAAGTTGAACTGCCTCCCCTTGCAAATGTATCTGGCGAATTGGAGGAGGAACACTCCACAGTCGTGATAATTATCTTGGGCTGGGACCCCCTCCTGTCGCTTCCTCCATGGGCATTGATATTTAAGGGCATCCCGTCTCCGGGCTTCACCATTGAGCCAAGTTTCCAGCATGTCCATATTTTGCTTGTCCGTGGACCCGGGGAGGGAGTTAAATGCGACAATCGTCTTTTCGGGTACGTGCACAACTAGCAACCTCCAATGATTGTGCTGACAAACGGGGATGAAGAGGAGGTCAAACTTGAAGATATCAATCTGTAAAAAATAAGGGTGAGAGTTTTGTCTCAAAGCTCCTTAAAAGTTAATTATTCATTCCAACTATTTCTGAAGTCTGACCTCGGTTGCCGCCTCCCTCACAGCATTTAACCCATCGGGGCTCATCAACATGGCAAAAAAAGAGCTGGGAAAAGCATGGACAAAGCGGTATCTCCATTGGATCATTTCCATATATAGATCAATTACCTGAATTAGAATGCAATACATACATAAAAGACATTTTAATGAGAACAGTTCCAGGGACTAATTAATTCGTGACCTTATAATTGGTTGAATACGTCTGAATTTTATTTTAAAAATATATACCGAATCTGTGAGCCACCCATCCCCACCACTCCTCAGGGTACCCAAATCCCTCCCATACAATTTGGTACGCCTAGTCTCCGCAATAAGCTCTCCTTCTGGCCTATTAATCTGTAAATGATCCAAATAACAAGAGAAAATAAAAGTCGGCCCTTGACGGTTATGCTATATGAGCTACATAATTATTCAAACTCGTTCTCACCGAATTATTATTATCAAGATACATATCGTAGGTCAATTTGGTTGCTGACAACGGGGGCAAGAAAACGTGATCAAGTAGGCTTGTATGATTTTCAGGTACTGATCCGCGGAGTCCAGTGTCCATAGGGCTTTTCATTCCCTGATTACCGTTTTTATCAAACATCCCCTTAAAGTAATGTTTCCCGGAGGCTCCTGGAAACTCACCAGCACCTCTTTGACTCGGGGTAAAGCTGTTGGGCACGTGCTGGCCAATTTTTACTCCAGTCCCATTCATCCCCCTATTTGTTCCTTGGTCACAGTGCCGCTGGCCGAAGCCAGTACTGTGATTGGGCTGCCTAAAGATTCCCAGGGATGGCTTGCTAAACTGGCTAGTAGCTCCATAACTTGGGGTAACCACTTCCGGCACTCCACTACCAAACTCACGGTTAATGCCACCCATAGTTTCCACTCCTTGATTGGGGTTCCTCTGACTATAGTAATGTGGCTTTCCGGATGCTCCTTGAAACTGGTTACCATTTACTTTACAGCTTTTCATTTCTGGATTCTGATACCTCCGATCAAACTTGGGATTATAGTAGGGCTTCCCTGCAACTCCCCTCAGGGACTCGTCAAACTCGTCATCTTCATACTGCATTCGTTTAAGAGTACTTTCGGGAATTATTTTCGAGACATCCTGACCATAATATGGGTTACCAGACTGGACACCTGGAGGGTCTTGGAAGCGTTCAGTGGCCTGCTCAATGTAATCCTTTGTCCTTTGATCGACATAAGATTTATCAGATTGGCTGGGCATGAACGAAGCAGTTTTTGGCTGCTTCAAATGGTCCATCATACTTATCCACGTGCCTCGAGGCCGAAAACTCCCGGAAGATTGGGGTGAATATGACCCTCCAGCACTGTTATGCTTGTTGGGCATCTGCCATCCTGAAGAGCCACTTGATTGAGAGTTGAAGCCTTGCTCATGATACCTCGCCTTCATTTTGTTTCATATAAATAGATCCTATTTTAATTTTGAATATTACCGATTGGAATTATTGATTGGGACACCAATTCAAAACATTTGTCGATTTGCCAGCACGCACGTATCAAAACATTTTTGTCACAATCGAGGAGTGCCTCCAAACTTATATCTACAGAAGCATACCCCAACTATTTTTCTATTCCAGTTCCATGAAGGACCCTAAGCATTGGCGAACAATCGGAGTTACAATGGTGACTGCTGGTGAAGAACCTAATGCAAAATTCTAGCCAAGTGACTCTGATATAATTAATATGAAGTGGGTTTACAAGAAGGAGCAAATGGTTATCTTTTTGGTATTTAAAATATGTGCTGTTATAAATAAATCTTTTAATCGAATCCAGTCACACGGAAGCCCATCGACTGTAAAATTAGTATAAAAATAGCAAGCTTCTCTTAATTAGTTTAATAATACGCATACAGATACCAATGAAAATTAAAGAGACATAAACTGTATTAAATTGAGTTGCTAGTATAAGGTGGCTTTTATAGCGGTTTATTATATAATTCGTTTGTCAATATATATTTCGTTTATCATTATATATTTCGCAATATCATCAACTACTGGCGGATTCTATTCAGGTAACAAATATGACTTTTTTAACGAAAGAAATTCTACAAAATTAGGATCTGAAGGAGTGAAGGATCGAGCGATGGGGTGAATCTCTTGAACAAAATGTCTGGAACCCTCCTATCATCAATCATCGTCAGATGAATTGTCTTCCTTATACTCGTCATCATCTCCATCCAGCCATCCATCTCCATTCCCCCGGTTGTTGGGACCTCCGTCATCATCATCGTCTTCGGAGGAGGCCACTTCTTCATTGTCTTCGGCTTCACTCCCTTCCTCCTGATCATTACCCCCAGCGGCAGTGGCGTTCCCATCCGGTGGAGCTAACACTTGAGGTGGAGCCTGCTGCCCTCCAATTAGTCCCAGCATCCGGACCAGGCCGTCCATTGCGTTCGCCACCAATCGAGTTAGGAGAACTCCCATCCGATGGGAAACGATGAGATAGACAAGACCCTTGACGTCCAGTTGATTGGCGCACTGGTGGAAGTAAGAAGAAGGGTAAGTAATTTCATGAATTGAATATATATCGGCCTTCAAGGTGAAAGAAATGTTCTCATTCATTATCATTACGATGAATATGTCCACAAGGGCCGCGTCATTCTCTTGGATGAATTGTTCATCCCAGGGGTCAATTGGGTCGCCAGCCCTAGCACGATAAGCTTCCATGTCATCATCCGGTGGGAGGTCCCCAGCCTCGTAATGGTGTTCCGCCCACTGGACGAACAAGCCAAGGATGGGCCCCTGCACGTTGGCCACCGGAATAATGGTCTCGTGGCCCTCATCCTCCCGACGTTGCTCCAGCTCATCTAAGATGGTCTTCACCGTGGTGGAGAGCTTGGCGACCTCTTCGTCCACCCGGAAGCGGGTCTGGTCGACACTGACGAGGATCACGTGGGGCATCCTGAGAAGTATCGAAGATTGTATGAAGTTTCACAAAGCAAAGGTTATAAAATGCTGCTGATGATGAGGAATGGTGACAATGTTAGGGTACGGTGCCAATTTATAGTATTTTCCAGGGTGGCCTGACAAAAAATATCACTTCCGGGTTTGGGTGAATGGAAGTGCTCTCCCGATGAAATTGAATTTATCATCGATGCTAAAAAATAAAGAGCTCGAAATTCACCCTTCCATTTATACATGTAACCTTGGGGTTGAATTTGAATAGTCCGTGGAGGGGTTGTTGCTGCTAGAAAAGTAAAAGTTTTATTTTGCCGAAGGGGCATCGTAGGGCAATGAGATTTTTCTCACGTTCTCGAACTTCCATACTCGATGTTAATACCATTCAGCAATTACAAGATTTTTGAATAATATATGATATGGTATATTAACTTCTTTAAAACATGACTTGGTTATATAGACCCCTTCCTTCATTTCCAACTCAGCATTTTATTACATCATTTTAAAATATTGTATACCATATAATTACATTTCAATTTTTGTTCTATAACGTAATATGATAATATGAACTAGCAAAGTATTTATTCAAAGTACACAAGTTGACAAAGACATTATTGAAAAACTTAAGTGGTAATTCGGATTAGAAAGAATAAATTGAATCAGGATGATGTTTCCTCGAATGAAGAGGCATCCTGAACATCATTATCATTCACTAACGGCTCATTCAAAATCATTGGCAATATTGGCAAATCAATAGTAGCATTATTAGCATTGACAATCTTCAATTCCAACGCCATCACTACCGGTTCACATTTTCGTTCGGAATTGGGTTGAAACTTCGGGCTACAGTGACAGGTCCCTTTTTCAAGTCTAGGATCCCTAAAGTTGTTGCACATTGCCCCATCCACGCAGTACTCCTGAAGTTTATGATCATCCCCAGGTTGGAGACACTGTGCTCCGACCAACCCCCGACACTTCTTCTTGTCCTCATCATAAACTTCAAAATCAAGACAGGAGCACTTTCCGTTCCTGCAGCTTAAACTACCGACTGTATCACACTGGTTGGCCTTATTACAAGACTGGTCATGTTTGAGTTTGCATGATCGGTCTACGGATTCCACGTAACCATCCTCACACTGACATTCGGAAATCCCTTGGGGGGAGGTGTTGCAGATGGCGTTTGATATGCACCCGAACTCGTAAATCTTGTCACCCATTTTCTCCTTGCAAGGGCCCCTAACATAGCTCGTACACGGGGAGCTGCCGCCGGAAGTACGCTGATGACTAGGAAAAGGGCACCCGCACCTTGCCTCAATACAAGAAAAATCCTCGCTGCAGGGCATTGTGTGTGTATCGCAGGTCATGCCATATTTGGCCAAACAAAGCCCGTTTTTTGACTTAGTGTAGGACGCATCACACTCACACCTATCATTCCAACTACGACGGTTACGAATGTTACGGTTTTGATATGAATTGTATTCAGGATCAGAACTATCCACACCTGCATTAGGACAGATTGCATTTCGAACGCACTCGTAGTTGTATTTTGAGCAAGGTGTGCCATCAACTCCCACACACCGCCCCTTCGTATAATCATATCTGGCTTCACTCAAATTACAGGAGCAAGTTCCATTATGGCATATACCAGTCTGACACTGATTGTCCCTTGTGCAGTTAATTCCGTGATCCAACTTGTACAAACAGTTGCCTTCAGAACTTTCAAAATAGCTTGAGGAACAGCCGCAGTAACCGTCAGGGTTGCATTCTGCATTTGGGATACACTCCAATTTCTCGGTCCAACGCTTGTCCTCTTTCAAAATCTCCATTGCAGTGTAACTGCATCTTTCCCCGGCGAGGACGACACACATATTCATTCCCGGATCAAATACCATTTCCTCAGGCTTGAGGCACCTACATATTTCCTCTTGGCAGGATAATGACTTCTTTGAATCACATCTAATCCCCTCTCCACAAGTTTCATTATGGGAGGCGCGGAGTTGACAATGCACTTGGGATGCTAATAGAAGCACAAACAGTGCTTTCCAAAAGCTTGTCATTTTTGGAGTGGAATGAAATAATTCGGAAACGATATTCAAAGTTGCTTTTCAAAATTAAACTTATTGTTTGTCTGATGTCTGGATATTGGATTGTGAAGAAAGTGGGATCTCGTGAAAGAGTGTGTAGTCTTTACTGCGACAACTGGACTGGGATGCAGGGTGGGACAGAGCATTAGTTTTTATTCATAAGACTTTTCCATCATTTGAGTAACTATCGCTGATGTATTCAATTAGTTAAGAACTTCCTTGATAGTTATCCTATTCCAAGAGCACAAAAACGTTTGCAAACGTTTCTTGGAAAATTCTTATGTCATGATGTCATGATTCAAAAACAACATTTTGATAAGGAGCAGATGGAGACAAGATATGGGTGCACTTGGCTGGCCAAGATGACATACATGACCTATGGAACAAAGAATATATGAATCATATTATGCAGCTGCGGTTTGATGGTTTCATTTTTCTCGAAAGTCATAAAAATGAATAAAAAATAACTAATATCACATCAGCCAATACATTCATTACATATGCCTCTCTCTACAAATTAATGTTTTCGTTGCGTTTGATGCTAGTTGTAAGTCATTCATTATCGCCTATTAAAGATAACATGTTCTTTAAACATGTTCCAATCCAACAAAAAGCCAATGGGGAAATTCAGTGATATGAGCAATTTGTCAATTATTATGACTTCGACATTGCAGATGTAATTTATGTACTGAGCTAATGCATTGAGTATTTTTGACTAATAAAATAGAATAAAGGTTCTTTTGACAGCGATGAATTATTTATTTTCCATTACGGATCATTATATAATTATCTTTAAGACTTGGGCTTAGGCTATACCAAACACATTCAAATGTTGATGCTAAACTTATGGATTCTTTAATGATGACAATTTGTATACTTAACTGTTCCAAACATATACCTATCATGTTCCAAGAAAACAGAGCAAAGTTTAGATAATTTTATCCATGCTAACATTGCATAGGGACATGATTACTCATTGTCAATTAAAATCAGTGTTCACTTCACATCTTTATTTTAAGTACCTATACATTTAATTGATTAAATTTTATACATGACGTTTAAATACAACAGGTATTTTAACAACTTGATCCATTGATTTGATATTCATTCAGTATCCACATAGATATTTGCTAGAAAATTACAATCAGAATTTGCATGATTCGTAGCATTGCTACCTCACAAATCTGACACCACAGGCACACACTTTCTCTCCCCAGTCGGAATCATGGTGTCCTTGCAGCGACAAGTCCACCTGCCAATTCCCAGTCCCCTGAAGTCATCGCACATTGCCCCATCAACGCAGTACTGGCTCCGAAGGGAATCCGTCTGTTGGTGACATTGAGCCCCAACCAACCCCCGACATCTGGTTGTCCCCTTGTCATATATTTCAAAATCGTTACAAGAGCACTTCGCATCCTTGCAAACTAAATTCCCGGTGGTATCACAGTCTCCGGTGGATTTGCAAGGGTGCCCATGTGCAAATCTGCACTCCCGTTCGGCGGATTCGATGTAGCCATCCTCACATTGACATTCAGAGATCCCATAAGGGCTACTCATACATGTGGCGTTTCCCACACATGGAAACTCGCTGAGCTCATCATGACCCTCCCCCATTTTCTCCCGACATGGGCCACCAACTTTACTAACGCAAGGGGAGTTGGTCCAGGCCTCCTGGCTGTATTGAAAACTTGGAAATGGGCATTTGCATCGTCCATCCAGGCAAGCATAATGTTCACTGCATGGAGATCCACCCTGTGGGTCGCATGGCCGGTTATATCCAGCTACGCAAAGACCACGTTTCGATGTCACAAAGGAATCCTCACATCTACATTTCTCATCCCCAACACGGCCATATGAATAATGGGAGTCACGACCATAGCAGAAGGCTTTTTGGACACAGTCATAGCCGTAGCTCTTGCAAGGGGCCCCCACAATCCCGACGCACTTCCCCTTTGACGAGTCATAAACGGCTTCGGTTGAATTACAAGAGCAGATCCCGTTGGCACAAAACTGACTCAAACAATCCTTGTCCATTGTGCAGTCTCCTCCTTGTTCCACCTTGGGGGAACACCTCCCCTCAGAATTTTGAAAGAATCGCCGGTGATTGCAATCGCAGTATCCATCCCCAATGCAGGTAGAATTTTCAACACATGGCAATCTCCCAGACCATGGCTTCCCCTCGATTAACAAATCATCCCCGTAATAGCTGCAGCGTTTCCCAGCTAGGACGATACAACTGTCCTGGGTCACGTCGAAGATCATGTCGTCAGGCTTGAGGCACCTGCATGAGTTATCCTGGCAGGATAAGAATTTCTTGGAGTCGCAACCCTTTCCGTCTTCCCCTTTATCGGCACAAGTTTCATTATAGGAAGAGGCATGGACTTCAGCGTGCACGAAGATAAGCACCAACAACGACACCAGAGCTATCCGAGAGATCAACATCTTTGGTCATGGGTTGAAGTGGAATGGTTTGGAGAACTAGATAAAGCTTGATCTTTTATGTCAATTCATTCATTTTATTGTTCTTGTGCTAAATTACTTACTTATTTAATTGGCCACCTCAACCCCAACAAGGCTTAAAGTAAAAGCAGTTATCAATGTATGCAATCACATTCAAGAATAAATAATATATTTATCTGTTTCGATAAGTTGCAGAGAAATAAGTCAAGATAACCACTGAGCAAGGTGAGAGGAGAAGATGACCCTACCTAAAGTAAAAGAAATTGTTGATGATCTCAATCTTTTGGAATAAATCATGCAAAATATATGTGATGTTATTAATGAGAAGCCAATTTATGAATATCATTGACATTTATTTACTCTACTCATTCATTGTCACCATTCACCATTCATTCATTAGCCGGCTAACTGGTCCTCCTCTTGAGAAGAACAAGTTCATGTAGGAAACTAATAATTTCAGAAGAGTGTTTATTTGCTTTGATGACTCTGATGCATATGCGGAGGTGGCAATTGAACTGATCGTGTATTAAGGTTAGTAAGTCATATCACAAAGCATTTTGGCGATGATCCTATGTTTTTCCCACTGCTTATCGTCAAGTCAAGTCAAGTCACTATTGTTACACATAACTTGTTCAATGCTTCGAATCAACGCACACATCCGCCATGAAGCGGTTCCGGTGCTTTTATTAGCAAATCCTTCGAATTAATTTTTTGCTCAAATCCATTATGCCAAAAATATAAATTTTTGCATGAGCAAAGAATATTTCTGATTGTGACCGATTAGTCTAAAGCTAAGCTTTAAATCCATTGCAAAATCTACTTCCAATTTTAGCTAATTCCCCCAATAATTTGCAAGCAAATTGTACGATTTAGAATAATCAATGGATAACCAACAGCCGGATCCGAGCAGTTCCTCAAATAAAGAGAATCCAGTATGGGATGGGGAAGCCATGCCCACGGTCGAGCCAAACTCAACTATTGAAAGGATGGAGATTGATGACGAGAACGAAGGGCCCAACCTCCCTGCCACGTACCACTATCGCATGCAAGGTGGGATCCCAAGAAGACATCGTCATTCTCAAATTCGCCATACTTTGGGTGGACCATCCCAATCCCTCGGTGACTCATGGATAGGTTTGTGGACGGAGCCCCCAGTTGACGTCTTCGTCCCCGCCAATGCAGATATAGCTTCCTCTGACGAAATGCTAATGGATTATATTGGCCGGGCTTCGACCTGCTTTGCAAATTCAAATGGACGTTCTTATGATAGTCAATATTTCCCAGGGTTTAACCGGAACCCGGAAGTTCACTTGGTGACGCTACTCCCGAATACGGATCTGGAGCGTCTTGAAGACAAGGATGAGGTTGGAACTCTACTCAAAGGACCCTCCATTGACTGCTTCAATGCCGGTAGGTATCGGCACGACGATGAGGAGAAAGGGAAGATTGAGCAACAACTTCAGCCCCAAGAAGATGAAGGAGAAGTGGAGCAGTCTCAATGGGACCAAGATGAAGAAGTGGAGACGAGCATAACTCAGATTCAGAAGGAGGAGGGAGCTGTTCCAGATCCGAAACGATCTAAGAGTGACCAGCAGACATCAGAGGAGAATCAGATCTCTGACCGGGTCCCACATGAAGGTGACGGAGATGCGGGAGCCAATGCCCCAGCCTCCCAATTCACTTCAAATATCCGTAATATGTCGATATATCGCTCCATCGTATCTCCACCTTCAGCCACTGCATTAACCTATGGGATGATCCGTGCCAATGATGACGCTGTAATAATTCACCCAATTTAATTTCTAACCCCAAATTCAATATAGTTTTTAGCATCAATTAATTCATTACTATTCGCAGCTGGACAAACCCGAGGACTGCCTCATTGGCCAAATTCGAGCTACCAAGCTCTATCAAAAGGATTTGGCCACTCTCCGAGACCGGGACTCGGGCTGGCTGACTGACCCTGTGATTGACCTATACTTGGAATTAATTAAAGCAAACTATCCGAGGGTATATGTGTTCGAGAGCTCATTTTTCACACTACTAACGGCTAAGGACGGTGCAGAAAAGGTGGAGCAAGCTGCGAGCGAGGTATAACATACTCCTAAAAATAAAATAAAAACTTATAATTACAGGTAGCACCAAAATGATTGAATTGTTTGCTTTGTAGATTAACGCATTTGACTATGACCTCCTCCTCTTCCCATTTTGTCAATCTTCCCACTGGAGACTCCTAGTAGCCAACATCCCCGACAAAAAAATCAGTTCCTATAATTCCCTGTCATGGTCCTCCTATACCACAGCAGACAATGAAAGCCGGAAAACCTTGGAAAAATTCCTGAAGGCGGAGGCCAGTCGAAGGTCAATCCCGGAATTCGACTGGATTAAAGTACGGGAGCATGTTCCACTCCAAGATAACCTCAAGGACTGTGGGGTCTTCCTCCTCCAATTTGCACGCTATGTCTGCAGGGGAGAACCCTTCAACTTCACGGCCCATAACATGACATATTTCAGAGAACGGATTCTGTATGAATGCTCAACTCAGCAATTGCTTGCCGATTGACAAGCAAACGATATACAAGTCTCTGAGCTTCCAAAAGATAGTACCCACAACAATCTCAATCAAAATCGTTTCTTTTTTTCTGTTTGTAGCATGATAAATGTCCCTTGTTCGTAAATGAAAATTGTGTGATTTTTGAGATGAGATAGAGGAAATAAAAATATTTATGGGGCAACATGGAACAAAAAATTAGTCGTTTCAAAATTATTACTCATAAATTACTCATTTAGGTAAATTTAGATATTAATAATCAACATAATTTTTGGAAGTCCTTTGGCTGGTGTAAGAAGTTAATTACGCAAGTACCGACACGTCCTTCCACTCTCACAGTTACAGTCACACATATTCTCATTTTTCATCTTGTTGTCAACATTGACATTGAAAGTAACTGGTTCAGTCATTCCATTGGTAGCAGTTAAAGATTTCAAATGCAGAAGTAATAGAATTAAAAACAGAAGGAAATAGTTCAAGTTTATTAATATATTGTTTTACTAATATGAGCGGTGATAATAATGATAATGATGATTAAACTCACGATTGTAATTTGATCCCGTATCATTACCAATCTATGAACCTTTCTAATCCCAATATCACTTCCATTTGAATTTGCAGTTGTGAGGAAAATAAACAGTATTTACGGTAAAATTAAAGACTAAATAGATCATCTTCCGTCATAATGCCTAATTGTCTAGAGTGAGATAACACAACATCACGTCTGCTTCCCTTCCTTAATGTATCCGACCTTTGAATAAATTAATTTAATTTATAAAATAATTATAGCGAGTTAAAATTAGGATTATGTTAGCTAATCATCCTTCGTAATGTCAGACTTTGCATTTAATTGGATAATCAGTAGGAAGTAGACAGGCATATCTATTCAAAACAGAATAATATATGCACGGTTGGAAACTATTTTCATTGCATTTACCAATCCATATAAAAGCTATTTTGAATGATTGTTTGAATCCAGTTCAGTCATAGGGACGTCTCCATCTGCTGTATCGACAGTTTTTTCTGCCAACAATATCGGAACCATTTCTGGAAACGGGATACTTGATTTAGCAGTTCTATCCAATTTAAGTGATAGCTTTCGGCAAAATGTTGGGGCGACGTGGGACGTTCCTGATAGCCCTGGCATTGCCACTATTGCTTGGGGCCAGGGGACAAGGGAATCTAGATAATGAGGTGGAGGTCCACAATGGAGGACGACAAATGCCAAGCCAGTTTCCTTCAAATCAACAGGGGAATAATTTACCTCAATATGAGGGGGTGGAGCCTGGCTCCCAGAATATTCCACAGCAAGTCCTACTCCAACAACAGCAATTCCTTCAGGGAAACTCTGCCGCACAACAACCAGGCCAGAACAATTCCCAGCTTTTGTGGCAGCAGGGTCAGGGAGGGTTCCAAAGTCCTCCAAGTCACACTGGTGGGGTACAACCAATAGCACCGACCATCAATCTGCCCACACAAGGATCTGGTTTTGGAGCACCCGGAGTTTGGCAAGGTCAGCAACAACAACCATTGCAGACATCACTACAATACCAAAATCCATCCCCTCCAGTTCCTCAGGAGCCCACTCTCCAACAATTCAGTCCAACTGGGGTTTCTCAACTTCCACAATCTGGCAATCCAGGACCTCTGCAAGTTACCCAACAGTACAATCCAGTCCCACAGCAAGCCATTTCACAATTTAGTCCTACAGTCCCCCAACAGCAAACTGTAACTCAGTATGGTACTTCCGCCTCTCAGCAAGGCCCGGGACCACAATTCCAGAACCCAGTCCCTCAGCAGGGTGCTCCACAATATAGTTCATCAGTTACCCAGTATGTCCCCCAACAATATAC
>JAQIXQ010000211.1:0-43921 GCA_034700485.1 Pseudosinella alba | reverse complement strand
TTACACCAATTTCCAAATTATTACACCGATTTTCACAATGTCGTACCATTCTCAAAGAGTTGTACTTATATCCTATTATTTCAAACAAGTGTTAAACTGGTGTAATATTTTGGAAATTGGTGTACTATTTTGGAAATTGGTGTAATATTTTGAAAATTGGTGTAATATTTTGGAATTTGGTGTAATATTTTGGAAATTGGTGTAATATCTTGAAAATAGGTGTAACAATTTTGAAACTTGGTTTAACAGCTAAGAAGTAAGTGTTACGATTCCGAAATTGGTGTAACCCATCAAAATCGGTGTAACACATTAAAAATGGTGTAACTGATGAAATTTAGTATTATTTCAGAATTTTTGTTAATATTCACAGTTACGTACCTACACATGTAACACAATTTACATTGATATGTATGGCGTACATATACGTAATGTATAAGACGGATGGACCGTTCACAAAAAACGGTAGGTGGCGCCGGCGGGAATTGCCACAACGGCAATTGTCCCATCGGCAACTACCCTAGAACCAAATAACCCATGACACATTCAAAATGAAATAGTTAATGCAACTTTCCTCATCATCATCCTCATTAAAAATATTTTATTTTTTCCAGGGCTGTCCCACAAGACCCAGACTACCAGCCCGATTAAGTCTGACCGCAGGGACCTCCAGATTTTGGGTGGAACGCTCTCTGATCGGGATAGCATCCGTCGTTGCAATTGCCACCATCAGCGCTATCCTCATCCTCTGCCTAATCGGTCGGAATCGCGTGAAAGATGGGCCATGAAAGCTTAATTTTAAGTAGCTAGATAGTAGACCTTAATTAGAGTAAAGTTAGAATGTACCTAGACTAAAGTTAGTTTTTATGGAGGAATATATATATATATATAGCTAATTAAGGGCTGGGGCCGGATTTAATGAAGATTTTAACGATTTTAAATGCCTGATTACACCAAGTCATAATTTATTTTTCATAAAATGAAATGTTTATACTGTGTACCTATAAAACCTATACATTCATACCTAATAATTATAGAAAAAACAAATAATGCAGATGAATTCCTAGTTAGTCTTGACAGAGTTGTTTTATATATTATGCAATTTTAATTGATATCAAGTCGTAACTATAAAATATGTATATGAAGCCACTCGAGTTTAAAAATATTTTTGTAATTTTTCAATGAACAATGAAATGAAAATAAACGAAAACAATATTAAACTATTTTAGACAAGTCAAATATGATTTATTTATTTTAGCGTTAACTTTATTTTCAAAAGTTTAATGAAATATAATATATATATATCACCCATACATACACATCCCACTTAATTTATAAAAACAAATGCACGCATATTTCGGTTTAACTACAATTACAAACTAAACCATCATCATCGTGTTAACAAATAAAAGAATCAATATCATTATTCGCTAATCTAATAATTTTACGTCTAATCTAAATTCTACTTTCTATATAATCGTTATAAGCTAGAAAGTTTATACACATCCAAAACAAATATGATTTATGTAAAAATCATGAAAAAAAAACAAAATCTTAACAAAACTCGGAAAACAAAGAATAAAAGTGAACTTATAGCCATTACACAATCTAGGCTGTAATTATAGAATATGGATAGACAGACACAATAATTACATAATTATAATTAATTAACAACTAAAAAATGACATATTATATACCAGATGAAAACAATGTAACCAAACATTTACTCGCAACGCAAAAAACTAGTTGGTGTAATTACTAATTAGTTAGTGAAAAGTAAAAAAGAGAATGGAGGTTTAAGAACTACCGTCACATAAAATATAAACTAGTCGAATTTAATAGAATGAACTTCTGTAGATATAGCCCCACCACGATAAGCGCCACGCTTCTTTTTAGTTTTCTCGTGACGAAAACTCTTCCCTTTTGTAAACTTAAGGTCTTGATTGGCTTTCTCACCCCATGAGCCCCTTGCTCCTCTCTATAAAATGCGGAAAATTGCAACAAAAAACTTAGGCACACCTGTTTTCAATTTGATTATTCAAATAAACTATTATTATATTTAACTCTAGCTAAAAAGAAAAAAGGAGAAATCTGACAAAGGTCTCGAGAAAGAAAAACGCTTTATAAGTCAAAATTATTTAGTCAAAACTGATCTTCTTGTTCTGTGGTGCAGCGTCAGCACTAAAGCCTCCACTGTTTCTGCTTGGGGCGCCACCACGACCTCGGCCACCACCAAAGCCACCTCGTCCTCCACCTCCGCGACCACCCCCTCCTCTACCTCCAAATCCCCCTCGGCTACCTCCACGGAAGCCACCGCCACCACCATCCCCACCGGTGGGGCATTCCCTGGCCATGTGACCCTTCTCGTTGCACTTGAAGCAGCCACTACCCGCTCCCTGAGGACAGTCTCGTGAAATGTGTCCTGCCTCGTTGCACTTATAGCAGTTCCCTCCTCCTCCTCCGCCACCACCACCACCTTGGGGACATTCCCGAGAGAAATGTCCGGGTTCGTTACATTTAAAACAAACATTCCCACCGTCGCTACTGCGGCCACCTCCTCCACCACCCCCGCCGTTGGGACACTCTCGAGAGAAATGACCTGGCTCATTGCATTTGAAGCAGACGTTTCCACCGTCACTGGGACGTCCACCCCCACCCCGTCCTCCTCTACCCCCGCGATCACCACCACGACCACCCCTGGTACCCCTTCCTCGACCTCCAAAGCCATTTTCATCCTGCAATCAATTATTGTTTCAGTCAGTTATAAAATTTAAAAAATATAGTCTCGCCTTCTCACTAAATTAATTGCAATTTTTCTTTGTTTACTTTACTTGCGTATTATGCGCAAGCGTGATTATTATTATTGAGAAATGATCAATAATCCTTATTTAGGCGAATCAATCTTGGAAAAGTATTTTGAAAATGTACAAGGATTCTCTGACGAAACTACAAATGATTGCAGGATCGTGATATGAAATATTTAGAAAATGACAAAATATCAAACTGAGACTTGGAGAATGTCACGGAATTTACCTAACTGAAGTAGAGACATCCTTGCATTTTTAATAACCGAACCTTTGCCAGATCTCCATTTTCCTTTTATCAGGAAATGGATTTTTTTTACCTTTGCTTCAAAAGAATTATCTGCAAGACGATTGTCAACAGCTATTTCTTCTGCCTTTACTCGTCGGAAAGGTGAACTGTTCGACTTACGATTCTCATTCGGGGTCGTCGGTGACTAACGAAGAGTAAAATGATTGATTATGAAAATTACTGATATTTTGACAAGTTTCAAAAATTATTACGGATCGTAAATACGAAAAGAAAAAATCACGCTTATGCTTAAAAGGCAGAACATTCAAATTTTTAATTATATGAAATAAGATGAATGCAAAATAGACATATTTAAACGTACCTTTGCTGGCCATTTCCCATTCTGGAAAAATCCGTTGTTATTTGCGGTTTCACCGTCTTCAGTTTTGGGCTTTTTAATAACTGATCCTTCCTCTTCAGACTCCTCTTCGGACTCCTCCTTCTTGGCTTTAGCGGGTGTTGCTTTGGGAGTCTTTTTCGGAGCTTCATCCTCGGAATCTTCGCTATCATCAGATGAGGAGGATGCCTTCTTTGCTGGGGTCTTCTTAGCAGGTGCCGCAGGCTTTGCCTTGGCTTTCTTCTCATCTTCGGAGTCAGATTCACTATCAGATGAAGATTCCTTCTTCTTTGCAGCAGCAACGGCAGGTTTGGCAGCTGGTTTCGCCGCTGGCTTCTTAGTTTTAGCATCATCAGAATCATCGCTGCTATCCTCAGATGAAGACTCTTGTTTTTTCTTCTGGGCCTGAAGGGACTTTGGGGGTGGTATGGCAGCCTTTGCTGCTGGTTTAGCGGGCGTTGCCTTGCTCTTGGGAGCTTCATCCTCAGAAGAATCAGAGTCGGAAGAGGATTCCTTCTTCTTTTTCGCAGCAGCGGCGGCAGCAACAGCTGGCTTGGCAGGGGTCACCTTTGACTTTGGAGCTTCATCTTCGGAAGAGCTGTCATCAGAAGATGATTCCTGTTTCTTCTTAGTTGCTCCAGCGGCAGCCTTTGGTGTAGCTTTCGCGGGTACCGCAGCCGGCTTGGCAGGTGTTTTCTTGGGAGCTTCATCCTCAGATGAGGAGTCGTCCGATGATGATTCTTGTTTCTTCTTAGCAGCAGGGACAGGCTTTTTCGCAGCTGCTGCAGGAGTGACCTTCGCAGCAGGGGCTTTTTTACCCTTGGCTTCCTCCTCGGAATCAGATTCGCTACTGGAGGACTCCTTCTTTGCTGCTGGCTTCTTCGCAGGGGAGGCAGCTGCCGCCTTGGGAGGGAGACCATTGGCCTTTTTCGCAACCGGTTTCTTCTCATCCTCGGAGTCACTACTGCTGTCTTCAGACGATGAAGCAGCTTTCTTTCCTACAGGCTTCTTGGCAGGGGGAGTTTTCGCAACCCCGTTCGCTTTACCGTTAACAACTTTAGCTTTGGTCTTCTCATCCTCGCTGCTGTCGTCAGAGGATTCGGAGGAGGACTTCTTGCTGGGCTTCATCTTCTTGGAGGCTTGCGTGGGCGTTAGGGATATCCGGCGTTTATTGGGTACAGATCTGGAAGTGGAACAAAAAAATCATTAGTGGCTGGTCATCACCGACAACTGATGACTCATCAGGGACAAGTCAAGCATGGAAGTTAATTAACTAACTAATTTTAATTAAGACTTTAATTTTTTACTTACGTCTGAAAGTGTGAACATACGTCCTGCAAAGATACGGCCCCGGGGGATACGGCAGGCTGCAAAATAAAAAATAAATACATCAAAATTAGTTTAATTGTCTACCGTCATAATTTTCGAACCCCAACATGACACCTACTTTGTAATGAATGGGATGATAACCGTTTAACCTTAATTAACAATTAACTTACCGGATTAATGGCCGCCTTAAAGGTCTCCGCAATGTTCCCAGCCTTGGTCTTCAAATATTCGTAGACAAGGGCCGCAGCCACTTGATCCCCTTCTTTCGCTGCCATCTCTCTAATTAACTCCCTTCTTTAACTAACCTGACTCGATTAACTGTCTAAGCAGATGCTTTAAATATTTAACTAATTACAGCAGCAGTTAAAATCACGCTTCCTCCCTACCTACATGCACCCTCAATCAACCTCAGAAATTAACTCAAATCCTTTCCAACTTTAAATGCTTCAAAATCAGTGTCAGCAGCTTCTCTTCAGTTAACCGCTAATTGTGGACACGACAGTTAGGAATAATTAAAAAATGGAACAATTAAATTAACTTTTCTCTTGAATTTAAAAATCAACGCAGGGGAGAGGAATTTGCGTCGTGCTTTGGTCTGGTGCAGTACCAAAATGCTAAAGAACAAGAACCTTCTTCTCTCTGTCTGGAATGGAATGGGAGAGAGCAAAACCCAAAAACCCAAAAACGTGCTTTTCCAATCTTTCCCATACAAAAAGGTGTAAAAAATGCAGTGCTTTTGGCTATAAGCACGTTGTGGACGATGTGATATAGCTTGGTGGAGTGTAAATGCACCCTTTTGCCGTCTCTCACCCTGCTTGTGTGCGGTGTGCTAGTGCGGCGTGTTCTCCTTGCCTCCTTTTTCCCTTGCAGCTTGCAAGAAGGAGCACAATCCCAAAGCATGCATGATATGGCCCATGTGGTTCAGTAAGAACGTCCATTCATTTTGGGGTGAAGTTGTCCCAATTGGCTTGGAAGTTGTGCATGAAGAGATCCTTCCGATTGGCCAATGGCATGGGGCAATAGGACGAGGGAGTGTTGTGATTGGCTGGGAGGTGGCACCCCACGACAGGTGGATGAGTGCCAGGAAACCTTTGAGAAAATAGAGTGTGGGTGGATATGGATGGGGAGGGTAAGGTTTGATGAGAGGTTAGAGTGAGAGGGGGATTTGGTGGGAGTTTTATATGGGTTGGTTTTGTGTAATTCTGTGTGTTGGATTTGGAGGAAGATTTTTACATGCATTTTCGGACTTTGTTTTGATTGTGAGTATTCGGAAAGTTGTTTTGTTGAAAGACAAAAAAAGTTCCATCAACAAGATCAAGCCATGTGTTAAAGGAAGTGTTAATTTTAACTTTTAATTATTTTAACTACTCAATGTGAAGTGAATGCGGTGATGTCTGCTAATTTCTTCCTAATTGGTAGTTAATTAAAGTGCAATTGACAGGTGACATGTGACTCTGAGATCGGTTGGTTGATGTGGTCATCAGGTGATCAGGTGACGTTTGTGAGCTTTGTCTTTGTGATTGATCATTGATTGACAAATTGATATGATTGGTGATTGGATATAGTTAATGGTTGATGGATAATTAACATTAGACAATTAAATGTCTTACGAGAATGGCGACTGTCAGCGATGCCCAGCTACGACAGTTAAAAAAGTTTATGGATGACTCCTCCCTCACCTGCACGGAGGAGTGGTTGGCAGCCTGTGTCAACTGGATTCAAGAGAATTATCCTGTGGTAAGTATCTATGTATGGTACAGGTGTAATTAGTAATTTAATTAGTATTTAAGTTAAGATTCACATTCATTCACGCTCGAAAGATTGGAATTGACAGGTGACACTGTGACAGATGATCAATATATTTTTTTGTCTATTTTTTATAGGTAAACTTGGAGTTGTTGAGGAAGGAGCTCCGAGTACAATGGAGGGACACGAACTTGGAGGAAATGGAGAGCTCCTGCCTGCCCCCCAATTTGACGGGTCAGAAGTTGGCGAAACTGACGGGGAAGTATGGGCTCCAAGTAAGTAGGTTTCTTTCGCTTGGGGGCTGGCTGGCTGTCAGTGCTGCCCAATTTTTTTTAGCTTTATCGTTAATTGTGTTGATTTGTTAAATTAAATGTATTTTTGCTCGTGCAGATAAATTCCGTCAGGGACATCGGGGAGTCTTCCTACAGCCAGTGGCAAAAACTGAAGAAACTTGAAAATGACAACACCTCCGTTGCTGCCACCGACAGTAATGAGTATAAACAAAGTTGGCAGCCCACCCCGAAACGATGCCTGTTCCTGAAAATGACGGATGGGGTGCAACAAGTGTCTGGGATGGAAATGCAGCCCATTCCAGGCCTGTCACTGAATTTGAAACCGGGATTAAAGGTGAGAAATGATTATAGATTGTGGGTCATACCTATTTTTGAAGGTGATCCAGCTTCTGGTTTCGATTTTTAAAAAAACATTGACTATTTTATCGTAGGTTGTGATATTGGGACCTGTGGAATGTCGTCGTGGAGTATTTCATCTGAGACCGAATAACATTAGGATCGAGGGTGGGGAGGTGGAGGACCTGCTGGAGTCTAATACAATGGATAAAATATTGGCAGATATCTTGTATGACAAATTAAAGATCTAAAATTGAAATATAAAAACTTTTAGCCACCAGTAAATATATTATTTGTATTTATGGTACATTACTTACTTGTTATATTTAATTTGATAGGAAAGTCCCAGCTGGGAATCGTTCTCGTACGCAGACGCAGACCTCGACCTCTTCATCCCGGAATCCATTCCAAACACAGGCACCTAGTTCAAATACCACGGACGCTGTCAGTGGAGATTTTCCTGATGACACTCACGACCAATTTCCGGACATGGAAGTATTCGGAGATGATGACGACATTTTTATGGAAATTGATGAAGAGGCATTGATAAGCTCGGCTACAGCGGGAACAGGGCCTAGCACCAGTAGTAGCAGTAACATCACCTCCGCATCCAATTTATCCAGTCGCCCAACAACTACTAGTCGGATCTCTCGCAGTACAAACTTTACAGACGATATCGAGGACTTTGAAGATGATCCCGGCTTCACAAGGTCTACAATTAGCAGCAGCAGCACTAATTCAAAACCTGCTATACCTTCTGGATCAGCTTTTTCATCAAATCTGACGAGGCCTGTGCCTGGACCTGCTTCGAAATCAACTGTTCCTACTAATTCAGCAAAACCCAAACCAGTAGTATTTATGCCACCACCTGCAAAGCCTAAGACGCCAGCAATCGCTAAAGTTACTGTTCCTGCTCCCACGTCATTGTTCTCTTCCAATAAAGGCACTACTAAAAAGACGATCCCACCTTCCTCATCCTCCAATTCAAAATCTGGTGATTCCGCACTACCTGGTTTCAGCACTGCTAAATCTGCTCTAAGTGCAGGCTCAAGTGGAAGTGCCGGAAGTGGGAAGCAAATGAAAATATCAACATTCCTGAAACCAATGCCAGTGATAATAGATCCCCCTACTCCAGAGAGAAGGCTGAAAAGAAGAAGGAAGAGTCTTGAGGAAGGAGTTTTAACAGTCAAACAAGAGCAGCCCCCTCTATCATCATCATCGGTGCCAATAAAAATGGAAGATGATTCCGACATGCTAGCGGAATCAGAGTTTGAAAGTGCATCGGCATATGAAAATCCTCCACAGATGGACGATTTTGGATACGATGATGAAAATGATCGGGCTGCCAATAGTCCAAGTCCAGATCTAGATGACAGTTTGATGAGGATAGTGGATGAGGCAGTTGAAAAACGACTGTCCGAACATTTCGAACCCGACGACGATTTGGTAGAACCACCTCCGAAATCCAAACCTTCAACATCTACGTCTAACCAAACTAATGCCGGTGTTATTACGACGAGGAAACTAACCTATCCTATAAAAGTTCCGGAATACCCTTACGTTTTCATTCAGCAGATTCAGGAAAACTTGAGTGGATTGGCGAGCAAACGAAAAGTTGTGAATGTGAAAGCATGTATAAGCACTGTAGTTTCTAATATTAAAGTTGAGAATGGTTGTTGGAATTTGGAAGTGTGCGTAAATGATGGAACTGGTTATATGAATTGCACGATCCGTTCCGCCCTACTAAATGATATTATTGGCTTCAGCCCTGCGGAAATGAAAGTGATTAAAGCTACGAAAACAAAGGAGGGGAAACAAAAAATTGCGGAGGTATTTACTTTTTACTTGAATACATTATGATATATACGTTATTGTGCAATTTCAATTTAATTCAATTTACAATCAAAGTTAATCTTTTTTTTATTACTTTTTTTATTATTTTCAGGCGATGAATGGATTAGCAACGAGACTGGTACACCTAAACGCAATCCTTTCCATTGAAATGGGAGAACAGCCAGCAATCATCCAAATAACAGATCTTATGCTCCACCATTGTACTGCTTTAAAAGAAATATTGTCAAAAGTAGGATAGTAATTGCAACTTGTCCCATTATTGCCAAAAATAATAGCTTTTAAAAGTCTTTCATCGTTTATTTAAGATTAAATGGAAGAACGTTGCGTTGTCAGAAAAATTAGAAATACTTTTGTACAGTAACATGAGATTACGGACTGACTCTCCAAGTCTTACCTGATCGTAAGCATTTTATAATTACAATTACGTATTATTTAAATAAGAAAGTACAAAAAAAAAAAAATAGAAACTGAAATTATTTGACATTAGCTGAGAACAGAAAGTTGACTTGACTTTTCTGAATAAATGTTTGAATTAATTGTCTAATGCCAAATATAGCCTATTTAACACTTTTATTTTTTTTCTTCTTCTTCTTCTTTTTCTTCTCCTTTGCAATATAATACGTATTCTCAGGTGCGTGTGGTACGGCATGACTTTGAAAGTCATGGCCAACCAACTCCGCCCAACCGGCAGGATATATATCCGGAGAGAAGGCAGACACCCATTGAGCATATTGCGGCTTCTGCCGAGGCCATCCGTCGAAATGAATCAGGAGTAAATGTTCTGCGACACACGTAACCGTAGCAGGTCCAAAGTAGTTTGGTTGAAGTACGTCGGCTGCGGCTTCCATTTTACATTCTTTGACAAACTTATGTCCAGGCTTCTGTAATCATAAATAGCATAAAACAATAAGTACTAAGTACGGATATTAATTATTATTAGTATTAGTTATATTTAATTTTAAGTTGTCAACTCCTAATTCTACGAAAACGAACCTTCGGCAACTTGTCCAGAGCGAGGGGCGTCGTCTTCCGCTTGGAACAAAATGCTTCCCACGAAAATGTGTCCGGGTTTTCTCCACATGGTACTTCTAAAGGTATATTATGTTTTGCACAGAATCCACATGGCAAAAGGTAGTCGGAGGTTACATGAAAGGTATATTTTGTGCCCTCTCCTTTCACATTTGTATCCACACGGGCTATGAAGTAGCCGAGATGTAGCCGCTGGTAAACAAAGCCAGAGACGATCTGATATGGTCGACGAGGATGACGAAGCTCGAACACCATATTGTGCTTGATTTTTAAATCCAAAGGAAACGAGGGAAAGTTGCGATTGGATAAGAATGGAAACGCCATTATATCTTTCGGGACATTTCTCAGGGAAAGGCCAATCGTATTACTCCATCCTAACCGCTGCACCAGGTCTGACTTCATACTGACTTCTACTCGTGGTGCTGTAAATTGAGAAAAGATTTCAATTTAAAATTATTTGGGACAAACTGTACCGTACAGTAAGCAGTTTCTTGTGGCATCGACTCATTTTAAAATTTAAAAAATCCCATACCTTCGATATGCCCCGGTTCCTGTTGTTCCCGGTCAGGATTAGGCATGTACTGCACAACGATTCGGTCCCCTATCACACTAACAACAATTCCCAATCTCTTCCGGGAGGGATCTTCCCTAGCAATGATTTCCACAATTTTTCCCAGTCCAAAAGTCCTATGATAGTTGGATATAAAAAATAAGAAATTAAAAATGTCAGAAGAAAACATACACGATCCAGTAAAAAAAGTTTTCATATAGTGTAGAGTGTAGGGTATTTTTATACAATAATACAATTTACCCTTTATTATGACGCTTCAACTCCGCATGAACTTGGTTTACATGATCTACCGAAATAGTATCAGGGATTGGACGAGTCGTGCCATTTGTGCCAAAGTACTTCTCGCACAGTTTCTTTCCCGATTTTTCCAAATCAGTGGCCGGGTTGACTATTAAGTAAACAGATCAGAATTAACTTGATTGACCGACCGTGTATCTACTTAAGTTGATTTGATTTAATTTTTTGCAAATGTGCTATAATTACCCAGCATTTCCAACCCCTGAACCGGTAGAATTAAGATTCCATTGTTGACAGAGTAAGATAAAGGCTTGGGCGCTGGACCGCAATAACTTAGCCAAGCATACTGATCCGGGCCCTGTCCCATCTTCTCGAACTGCATTAGCGCCTTATAACCTACAAAAAAAGGATAGCACAAGCACACAAAACAAATTTAGAATAGAAGGATATCACAGACCATATGTCATATACATCATTTAAATTAAATTACTGCTTCAATTACTACAATGATTTTTTCTCATACCTGCGAACTCAACTATGGTGGCGATACAATATACGGGACGTCTTCCTACCATCTGCGGATGGCGCACCTCAATTTTAAGTCCCCTTCGGGCAAAGGTCTGCCAAGTTGTTGAAAACGGGGCCTATTACAAAAATCATGATTAGCATTTAAGACAAATTCAATTAGGCCCATTCTTGTGCTTGAATCGTATCGTATGGCTTACATGAACGAAGTAGTCAACCGGACAAACCCACCGTACTTCCTCCAGATTCGTAAGATATTCATCCCAATCCGCCACCATTTTACAATGCCGAAGAAGCGTCCGGGGAGGAGGATCGCCCCGTGGACCCCGTGGGTGCACAGCAAGTTTTTCAAATTTCTTATGAAGCTTATTTATCTTACTCTTTTTCTTCTTCTTTTTCTTCTTTTGCCCAGGAACCTTCGCCGGACCTGGAGCTACAGCTTCACCAGTGGTGCTGGTAACTGGGAGCTTGGACTTACATTTCTTCCTCTTCTTCATTGGCTTTGGGTTACCACCCTTTCCATTCTCCCTCTTTCGTTTCCTCGTAACACTTCCACTTCCGGTAGCCTCTTCCGGGGGGATCCCTGCCGCCGCCGCCGCCCTGGTATTATAAAAACACTTAACATCATCCTTCACCACTTTAGCAAGGTTAGCGGGTAGTTTGCCGACGGGTCGAGGAGACTTTCGAGACTTCTTTTTAGCAGTTGTCTTTGTCTTGGCTTGGCGTTTACTGCCGGTTGAAGGTCTCTTCCTGGAAGCAGGAATGGCGACTCCGGCGAGGTTTGTCCCTCCCTTAGTTGGCGAAGGTGCCATGTTCCCGGTGCTGGGAGGAACAATTGAGCATTCGGCTTCACTACCTTTGTCAAACTCCATATCCATGATGTCTAGATCTAGAAATTCAGACTTAATAGTTGGAAGACTGACAAATAGGACTTGAGGACCTGCGAACGGCCCCACATTTTCCATGCCGGAAGCAACACCGCTGGGTCCTGCTCCTGTTGTGGAAGGCTCCAAACCTCCGGTACTGGACGCAGAACCAGAACCCCCGGGGACCACAACTGTAGTGGCTCCATTGCCTTCACCAATTGGGGGAGAAGACTCCATGATGGTCCCAGTCCCGCCTGGGACCTCCGTACCATCTTCGCTACTTGTTGTGGAAACGGACAGGTCCAGATTTCCCCAGGCCCCGCTGCTGCTGCTATTGGGAGGGGTAGACTGCTCCGGTTCGGAACTCAATGACGATGCCGATGTTCCGGAAGCCTCGCTGACCTTGTCGTCACCTCCACCAGCAGGAGGAGGAGGACCCCCTACTACTGCAGTTGGCCTTGGCGTTGTAGGGAACCAACGCTTTAGAGGGAGGTTCTTCTTCCCCATCCTGACCCTTGACCCCCGGCTTAGGTGATTACCTGTTAATAAACTTGACAATTAGTTTAGTTGGAGAAACAGTTTAAATACTAAAAAAAAATAACTCCCCAGATCAAATTTTATTAGCCTCCCACTCCCACTCCCACACAATTAACTAAAGTCAATTAAGATTAAGATTATACGTAAATAATCAACACAATTTAATTATTAACTGACAATTAAAATTTAATTTAGCTCACCTTTTTTTTAACCTTTTCACAAACACACAAACACAAAAAAAAAAGAACCTTTTCCTCCATTCGATCCTCTTCCACCCTCCGCTCCACCCTCAATCCAATGCAAACAAATACTGCCTATTTGAGCATTTGTGCATTTGTTTTTGTACTAAGAAAAGGTGCATTTACTACAAAAAACGTATTTACGGTAAAGTTGTAAGCAAAAATATGCAAAACGCATTTAAATGCCGGACGAGGAGACGCGTTTCTTTTCTTTCCTTTGCCTGTCTGCCTGCTTGATGCTGAATCTTGTTGAACCGTTTGTTTCTCAAATTCTCTCTCCCACCACGTAGAAAGAAGCAAAATTGACGTATGAAATGAAATGCATTGAATTGGTGCGACAAGAGAGGGAGGGTGCGAGCAACAACAACACAAAAACAAGTAGAGTTGAACTTGTTGGAGCCTTTCATTCAGTCGCAGTCAAGTCAAGCTACAGCTGTTTTGTTAGATTTCATTTCAATTCAATTCTAACTTTTTTATCTTCATCTCGTCATCTGGTGAGTGATGTGATGACAGTCTTGTAATTGAAATGAAGTTAAGTTAATTATAGTTAGTTAATTGGTAATGTAATACTGATGGAGTGTGCGCCGCCGGTCTAGGTCTAACTACAACTGAGGTGGAATATGGAATGGAAACCGAGAATCCACCTTTCCACTTCCTTTTTGGACCTCAGCAACAACATTGAATATCAACCAATGCGCTCAAGTTTAATTGTTGTAACTTGTTAGTTAATGATTGTTAGTTAGGTGGAGTGTGGTTAGTTAGTGGCAGCTATAGTTTTAATTTGTAATTAGGAATTTACGATGCCTTCCTGGTCAACTTTAATTATCGGGATGGTGGGGCTGATGGGGGTGCTCAAGTTAAACTCGATTGCGGCAGTTAGGACGTATGATGCCAAGCGGTTAACGGAATTGAGGTAAGGTCAAAGGTGGAAATGGGAATTGTGCAGTTAATTTAATTTTAATTATAGTCTAAATAACCATTTTTTTAAAAATGCATGCTTATTTTTTTCTTCAAATTTTGACAGGGAGGAGGTCCGGTCCATGTTCTATCACGCGTATGACTCCTACATCCGACATGCTTATCCGTATGATGAGCTACGACCTTTGACCTGTGATGGGGTGGATACTTGGGGGAGGTAATCACTTCAGGAACATTATATTGGAATGGAATGGCCTTAATTAAAAGCATTTGTTTGAAGGGCTTTATAGTTTGTTAATTCTTTTGGTTTGTTTGTTTGCAGCTACTCGTTAACCCTCATCGACACACTGGACACGCTGGCAGTGATGGGGAACTACTCCGAGTTCCGAAGAGTGGCCAAGCTCATCATCGACAATGCTCATTTCGACCTCAATATTAATGTCTCAGTATTTGAAACAAATATAAGGATAATTGGGGGTCTTTTAAGTGCCCATTTCTTTAGCCACAAGTAAGAAGGATTAAAATATGAATTATTTATGCATAGAAAGAGTGCATGAAGAATATGGAGATTGTACTATGTATTAAATGCATTTTTTAAATTTCCAGAGCTGGTATGGAAGTGGAGAAAGGATGGCCTTGCAACGGACCCTTGCTTCGGTTGGCGGAGAAAGTAGCAAGAAAACTCTTGCCAGCTTTTGATACGAAAACGGGGATGCCGTATGGGACGGTTAATCTTCGTTATGGTGTTCCACCTGCGGAAACCCCGATCACGTGTACTGCTGGGGTTGCGACATTTATTGTGGAGTTTGGAGCCTTGTCTCGGTTAACCGGGGATCCTCTCTATGAAAAGGTATGAAATAGTTAAAGTTGAACTATCATGATCTCAGGAATTAGCTAATTGCTTACTATTTACTATAGCTTTACTTAACCTTAACCTACTTTTGTTTTCCAGGTCGCACTTCGAGCCATTCACTCCTTGTATGCCAAGCGGTCGGCCATCGATTTATTTGGGAACCATATCGATACGGCCACCGGGAAATGGACTGCAGTGGACAGCGGTATTGGAGCCGGTGTGGATTCCTTCTTTGAATATTTAGTCAAAGGTGCAATTTTATTCCAAAGGCCGGAGCTCATGCAGATGTTCAAAGTTAGTTACCGTGCAATCGAGAAGCACTTGGGGAAGGGTGGGTGGTATGTATGGGCGACGATGAGTCAAGGACATGTGTCCACCCCCGCATTCTCGAGCTTAGAAACCTACTGGCCTGGTTTGTTGTCCCTGATTGGAGAGTTCAAAACAGCACTGAAATCGATAACGAACTATCATAGGATTCTGAAACAATACGGTGGCTTGCCAGAACTTTACAATATTCTACAGGTATTAAATCTTGTAGCAACAGCATCAATTCTTGCTCTTATCATTTCAAAAAGTATTTAAAATATGTGATTATAATTTACACCTTGAATTTTCCTTTTAGGGTAAAGCAAGCCATCAACGAGAAGGTTATCCCTTGCGACCGGAGCTAATTGAATCTGCCATGTACCTGTATCGAGCCACTGAGGATCCCCAAATGCTCGAAATAGGGGAAGATTTTCTCCATTCCATTCAACACACCGCACGGACTGATTGTGGCTATGCCACCATCCGCGACGTGACCACCATGACCCTTGAAGACCGCATGGAATCATTTTTTCTTGCTGAAACGATAAAATATCTGTACCTACTTTTTGATCCGGACAATTTTATACACAGTGATGGAATGGATTACACTGTGGTCGATGGCCCTCTTGGTAAATGTACCGTTTACGCCGGAGGCTATATATTTAACACTGAAGCTCATCCCATTGATCCCTCTGCCTTGCATTGTTGTACTGGAGTCAGCGAACGCGAACTTCACGAAGAAATTCAACATATTGACGAAGTCCCATTCTCCATCAAGTTTACTGGATTGTCCAAGAAGAATAAGAGGAGGAAGCGGAAGAAAGATATGAATACTAGTAAATTAGAGAAACCTGCCGATGTCGAGGAAATTGAAAGCGAAATCATCACAGAGATGGACTACGACATCGACATTGAAATGCTCAATTCAGAGGAAGTAACTTTAAATAGCATTGGGAAATGCCCGGCAAAGGACTTTGCAAAAGAAATGAGGAACCTGCCAAAGAAGGTGGTAACTGCTTCAGCTGCGGCAGCCCTTAAGGAACCTGAAAATGCTAGTGATGGGGAATCCATGCTAGAAAGACTGCTTAGAAGACTGTTCGACGAACATTCCGAAGTGGAGAAACAAGAACAAGACGGAGAGAAACAAAAATCGACTGAAACTGAGGACAAAATATCCTCTCCGGACGAGAAAAAGAAAAACCTGAAGTTTGTAACTCAGGACGAGGCAGAGCGTTTACAGAAAATGGTTCAAAGTTTTGAAAGTAATGTCAAGGCTCTGAAAGAAAAGCGTACCGTGGACTCTCCGCCCAAACCCCAGACTCAGACAACTCAAGCGAAAACCATTGAAAATCGGATACGAACAGCTTCCACAACTGCTTCAGTGTCAAAATTGCCGAGTTCATCAGTAAAACAAAGCGATCGCTATAAGGGTCCGGATCTGGACCTCATATTTGGGACTGGCTCATCCACTCGTAGCTTATCACTTTACTTTTCCCTTAAATGGCTGAAATCATTCCCAGATTTAATCAAGCAACTGATCCCTCCTGAAAAGTTTGATATTCAGGCATTCTACTCCAGAATGAGTGAACAGTTCTCGGATGAAAAATATGAAAAAGACTTTAATTTTACTAGAGGATGGGTAGAGGACTACAAAGCACTGAGATGCCCTAGAATAGGAATTCCAGAAAGATTCATGTTTCTTCGTCCATCTCTGGAGGAATAAAAACAATTGTCTCGCTTCCACCGCCGATATAGTGATTTATTGTTTTTGCAATTTGCATTTATAGCGCTGCTGGAGACTCCACCAGCCTGGAATGCGTCTCAGGTCTCACTCTAACATTTTCTGATTACTTGGTGCATTTTTACAGTTAGTCGCATAATATCAAAGTTTGATAACTTGAACAAGTCATTTTAAGTCCTTTTATAGGGTTCAATCATTTATATTTACTGTGAATGTTTTCATTATCAATTACATATTGTAGTTGTTCCTATTTTATGGCATTCTAGAAATTTTGGTTCTATTTCAACTGTGTTTTTTTTTGGTTTATGTAAGTTATAATTAATTATGCTACCTAGTATGATTGCCTAACTTTTTGGTGTAAAATGTGTTTTCGCACATATGTATAGTACCTGCGAATAAGTCAATTGGAAATATAACCATGTAGCACTATGTCTGTACAGAAGAGAGCAAATCTAATAATTATTATATAATGTAATTTTATGTATTTAAAAAGTAATTGTAAAAAACCAAAACTTTGCGAGTCAATAAAATTTATTTATTTTCAATAGTATATGTGTCTGTATAACTAACTACATATAACATTTTTTTGCTGCTGGACTCATTTATATTTTATATCATTATTAGAAAGTAACGAATTAACGAATAACAAAGGGATATTTAATTATCGTATTTAGTCATAAAAAACTAGGTACAAATAATCTTAATTAAAAGGCTTCAATCAAAAATTAGAAGCATTTTTCACTTTCACTCATTCATAAAATCACTTTCAGTCATCATTGACAAAATTATCAGGTGTTTGGAAGAATAAAATATTCATGGATTGATACAAACGCGGAAGACATGAAACCATTCCTACACTGCGTCAATTAAAGATAGTAAACATTAAATAAAAGAAGAACTTGGATAAAATATGTTTAGTATTTCCTACTAAACTTGGATGGAAAATAATTACATTATTGAAATTGAAAAGTAATAGTAAAATAAATGCCAACTTAAAGTACATTAAAATTAACATTTACACTGTAAAATAGTGGCAGCTAAAAAAATCATTCATCAAGTTATATTTTATTCGTCATCTGCTGCCTTCTTCTTCTTTTTCTTCTTCTTAGGTACTGGCTCGACCACTTCTTCCTCACCTAAAATCAAGTCATTGCCGTTTGTATACATGCTATCATCCATGGGGTCAACTTGATGCTTCCTTTTCTTCTTGGAGGGTTCCTCGGCTTGTCCATTTAAGGTCACTTCTTCATCTTCACCCTCCATTTCCTCTGCCTTGCGTTTATTCTTCTTCTTTTTCTTCTTCTTACCTTCCTCTCCTCCTCCATTGGCTTCGATGAAGGTGCGGGACTCGTTCAGTGCTTCTCGGATAACGTCCTCATTCTTGCGGGGAACGTCACCGGATTCATAAAACTTCAATCTTTCTTCGACTTGCTCACGAAGCTTCTCTCCAAAAATGGATGAGGGATGTTCTGGAAATATAAATAGATTCGATTTAAAAGTAATTAACCTAACAAACGTTACTCTTACTTTTTGGAAACTAATTAAAAATATATCAGGCAATGAAATAGGAATAGGGTATTAATCTCTCATACTCTTTCGGAGTGGTGCATGAACCAATCATCATATATAAATTAATTATAATAATAAAGGCGATAAATTAACAGTTTTCTTACCAGTGAAACAATCAATTCGTGATGCAATAGTACACTTATTAGCCAGGAACCGGGAAATACGACCCTTGTTAGCTGAAGCAGCCCTTCCTGAAAACATTTTAAAATATACTTATCGTTAATTTAAACTCTTCAGTTAAAAATTAATTTAAGATGAGTGTTGAATGATATATTAGTTAAATGTTTTAATATTTTTAATTATATATTATGTCATTCTTAATTTCTCACCAATAAATGTCGAATGAAAGAGAAGACCATATTTGGGTGTCTTGCCCCTTGTCTTGAGAGCTCGGAAGAGTGCCTTTTCAGCCCCCAAAATTTGAACCGTGGAAGCCGGAAACTTGGCGAGATTAGTGAGGGAACCGGCATGAGAAATCAATCGAGCAGCTACTGTCTCTCCCAAAAGAGATGTCAGATTAGGAGCCACTGCGCCCATTTTTGATTGTAGATAAGTCAAAAGACCTCTGCAAGACAAGCCAATTAATAATTTAATTAGCAAACAGGATAGATCAATCAGATCAAATGTCATTAAATGAAAAATTCCTAGTTTTGCTTTGCTTACTTTCTGTACTCAGCGAGCTTCATGACTCGAACTGCAAAGGTCTCAATATTAACCAAGTCAATTTCCGAAATGTCCATTCCCATCGAGGACCTGGAAGCGTCCAAAATAGCCTTTGCCTTCCCACCATCTCCAATGATCTCTTCAAGTTCCTCCACCATATTTTCGTCAAGCCTCTTCCTGTCCTTGATGTGATGAACCACCTTGGCGTAGAGATAATTGTCGGGAACAATTTTGACCAACTCTGGGAAGTGGTAGGAGTACCACTCCCTGATCCTCATGGAGAAGGTGTTCACATCCTTATCAAGCTGGTCCAATAAGGCGATTCCCTGGATGATCATGTTATCCGCTCGGTTAACGTTGAACTTGACTTTGGAGCGGGAGTAGGAGTGCCCCAGACCCAATTGTGCCTTGCCACCTGAAATTAAGCAAAAAAAATACATAATTCATTAATTAAGGTCCTCAGTTTGTAAATGGTCTTCAATCTAACTTGGTTTGGTTAAGTTAATTACCAGCTTCGGCACTGAGCAGCTTAACCATCTTATGGAAATGGGTCCGGAGCCCCCTGCTGATCTCATTGATGAGCGGTCCAATCTTCACCTTGACCTTTGGGAACGTCTCCGAAACAGCCGACCCCAGCTTGGGATCCAACACCCCCAAAATGAAGCCCTTCACCAAGTGCTGGGCCAAGAAGGTCTTGAGGTCATCCGGGATGATCCCTTCACTGATGCTGTTCTGATTCTCCAGCGCGGCGACGGCCGTCTTAAATGGACTGAAGGCGACCAACCTCACGGCGGCTGCGAAGCGGGAAAAGTCCCGGATTGACTCTTCAACCTGGAAATATCATTAAAATTCAAAATTAATGTTAACGGTAATTAGCTAATTGCTTCCACTTTCCTCTGACCTCTCCCAGATCATAATTTAATTTTTCAGTTTAATTTTAGGGTAAGTTCCTCCATCACGCCTTGATCGGAGTGGTGCATGCCCACTCATCATTAAAATTAAATGCATTCTAATTAGCAAAACATGATTAAAATAATTAAATAGTTAATTATAATTACCTCAGCCTGCAACAAACTCTCCTCCTCAAACTCCTTCACTTTGAACAGGGCAAAGCCCGCAGCGTGCTCGAACAGCACATTCAAGTTGGATTCCCCGTCCCCCATCCTATATCTCTTTCTCCCGGTCCCCCGGAGGTAACTTTACTAATCTATATTTAAACTGCCCAAGTCAATTAGCTAACTGAGCTGCAGCTGAATTAAATTAACTAAAAATTATGGATTGAGCTCTTCTTTGTCTTTGGCCCTATTCACTATTCCACCAAGCAAGGAGATAACCTCCACTTCCACCCCATTCATTCAACAACTCCACAAAATCTTCTTCTAAAATGTATAAATTTGTGTGCTATGCTATATAGCAAATTTGCAGCGTAGTTAATTAACCCAGTTAAAAAAAAATTATAACATGGCATGGTTATCCATGCGTCCTACACGCTTTTATCCTACTCTCTCGCTTGTGGGGTGCTTTTTTGTGATATGCGTTGTTTGTAAGAAGGGAAGAACAGAACATGTTTGGGGGAGAAGCACGCGATGCATGGGCTAAAAGGTGTAATATGGATTGGAGTGGAGTAGACCGTAGACCATTCCACGCTGGCCCATTTCAGTTTGGTGGGGAAGCCGAACTCACCCCACTTAAGTGAGAGCACGTGCACCCTAGACGGGCTAAACAGCGCCAAGATTATGAAAGAGTGAGATGAGCTGATAGAGAGAGAGAGTGAGAGAAGGAGAAACATCAACAACAAAAAAGCCGAAAAGTGGAAAGTTTTAAGGAAGTGCTTATCATCGCTTCAAGTGCTTATCTTCTAATTGTTATCCTCTGCTGCTGTCCTGGATTTGTTAATTGTGATGTGATTCATCATCATTCATCATTCATGTGACGGTAAGGGTAAGAAGGTGTTAAATTAACTGCATTTATTTTATTTAGTTAAAGGTTCGTTAATTGTTGATTAAAAAGTGCATTGTTTAATGTTGAATGTTTACTAATTTCTGATGTGCTTATTTTTTTTTGGTTTTTGACTTGGCAGGAATGAAGGATTATCATTTGGGGGCTGGGGATGATGACTGATGACGGGCACCTGCTAGGAACCTGGACTGACTGAAAATAAAGGCCACAGCTGATCTCCATTTTTAATTATTTGGGAGGGAGAGGCGGAGGGATCATCGATCACCGGGACCACAGGTGACAGGCGACAGGAGGAAGGCCACCACAGTTCCTGTTGGTGGCTGGATTGGATCCGTGTGGAGTCATTATTGACAATCAGCAATACGTAGTTCAGGACGAAGGGTCATAATATAATTAACTCCCTAATTAAATTACACTCAACTGTGACAGTCCGCCCTCAAAAATGGACCAATTTAACATAATCAAGGCAATAGAGAATTCCCCCAAGGGGAGGCTAACCTACAATACCGGCTGGGATGAAAGTCCGAACGCGATCAATGTAAGTGGTCGTGTGGAAAGGAAGGATTAATTTTAGTTAGCTTAATTGTCAATTATATTATCTGTCTAATCAGTATTTTAATCTTAATTCATTATGTTTGTGCTCCCTCGATATTTTTAGACTCTAATTACAGCGGTACAGGAGCTGGAGGTTGATAAGCGGAAACGGGAAATTATAGAAAATGCTTTCAAGTAAGTTAATGTACATGCTCCTTCATGCTTGTGCTTTTAATGATAGCCATTTAGTTAATTATTAAATACCCTTTGAAATCGTATGTTAAATACTTGTAGTAAGTAAAGATATAATATAAATGCTGATTTTTGCCAATTTCAGAGTAGTCATGAAAGAGAAAGAACGATACAGCCTTAGTCCTAAAACGTCACCACCCCACTCCCGGCAGAACCCCAGGGGTCGTGGTAGAGGTCGGCATTCCCTTCCCGCAAATGTGGTTGACACTTCCAAGAAGCAAGAACAGCCGGACATGTCCAACTCTTTGTTTACTTCTTTAAGACGACTGAAAGAAATTGAAATTCAGGAGAGGAGCTCAAAGCGTTTCAGTGTGTCGCCCCCACGGTCAGATAATGCGCACCCACCTAAACCGGAGTTCCGAATCGAAGAGGTCAGTGGCTGGAGTGCTGTTGATTCTCCAGATCGTTCAGCAGCACATGCACTCAATGACTTCAATATGACAGGTTGGTGAATCAAATTAATTACATATTTTTATCTAAATTCTACTCCGCTTGTCATTTGTGTCTTTGTTAATAACTGTCTAACTATGTAGTACTTTGTCTAGATAAAAAACGACTAATTCCTCCTGGAATACGGCGAAAGAAATCTACAGGTGGAAGCCCTCGTTTCAAGCCATCCCCATATTCATCCTCCACACATACACAAACACATAGTTCGGCTACGTCTGCTGCATCCGAAGTGACAAATACGACCCCCACGCGGCAGCCTAGTGGAAAATGCAAGAAATATGGTATTGTTGAAGAGGAAGTGTCCATTGACGAGAAATTGGAAGAAGATATCCTGTTGGAGTCCAAGGCATCTCCTTTTGAATATATTGAGCAGTGCAACGCTAAATACCTGGTATTTATTAAACAAATCACGTTTCTAAAAATCTAAAACCGATTTTCGTAATTAATTCTATTTTCTGATTAAACTATATTATATTTACCTTTACAGTTAGAGCTTGAGTCAAAATTTAAGGAAGCCTCACAACAACGTGCATCGCGTTTTCAACAGCAAGAAGAAGAAAATGAAAGAAAAGCAGCAGAAACTGAAGCAATCCTTTTCAAATTACGAAAAGACCAAGACGATGCGCTTAAAAAGATGTGGGCAGAAACGGAGCGAGCCAATTTATCGGATGTCCAGTTACGCCAGAAAAATCGGTTGAAACAGGAGGAAAAACTCCAACTAGAGAGAAAGGCTGCCTTAGATGCCGCAGAAAGGGGCCGTCAAGCTGTTGAAGAGGCCGCAAGGCAAGAACAATTAAAAATTCAAAAACTGCATGAGGACGAACAACGGAGAAAAGAAGAATCTGATCGCCTGACGAAACAGCGCATAGTTGAGCAGAAAGCAGCAGAAGAAAGGATAAGGGCTGAGAATGACGCAGCTGTAGCAAAGCAAAGGCTTGAGGAACAAAAGAAGGCTCATCAAGTTGTTCCAGAACTCGACGGTTTGATTTTGAAGGAGGATTTGACTACATTTGCTAGAACTACGGAGCTGTTGAGGCAGTACGAAGAACCTGTGGCGCATATTGATGGGAAAAGCCCTGCTACTAAAGCCTTTTATGTTGGTGCTGTAAAGTGCATAAATACTCCTCTAAATGCATTGGCTGATACAAATGCGGAAGGGATAATCAGCAAAGTTCAACATTTTAGCAAACTTTTAACGGGCGAATCCGTATTTGGTGGTGGCTCAATGACAACTCCATTTTCTTGCACTTGTAAGTCCTTCATAATGCCTTAATGCCTAACTAATACTAATGTCTATTAAATACAAATTAATATTTTGGGATACAATATTATTAGTTGGTTTTTTCTTGGAAACTTTGCAGCAATCCCTCAAGGAGACTTGTTCGTCATGAAGATATTCGCCTTCCGCTTCGTAAAGAAATCAGAGGCAGATGTAACTCGTGGCAAATCAACCGTCCAACCTTTAGCAACCGTTGGAGTTCTTTTATGTAAACAGTTTCCTGCCTGGGCGGCTTTAGTTCAAGCATATATGTACAAACTGTGCCCCTTCCTTGTTCCATTCAGCTACCCTCAAGGGGACAAAAATATCCAAGAATATGCCAGGGAATTAGGACATGAGTTATCTGGGACTGAAACCGCCATTCAACAGACGTTTCTTGAACGACTGAAAGGGTATTTGAGCTAACTCATAACTGAACTGAAATGTGCCGGTCCTATGTTGATTTTGTGTTTTTAATTTCATAATTTTCACTGATGACATCTTTTATATGTATTTATATAGGTACTGTACATTATATGCGTTGATGATACTCAAGTTTAACAGTGTCAGTGAAGGATCTTTAGAAATTGGTGACACGGCCGATTTCTTTACTATTGGAGGTGCATGGAAAATATTGGTTAAGACTATAAAACTAGGTAAGACATTTCTTCAGCTATCTACCATGCATTTGAGTATTTCTTCAGAATTTATAAGATTCACTAACGAAGTTATTTGTCAAATTTCAATTCTCATTTCAAAGATTCGCATATATGTTCACCATTGCTGAATTTTGTCTTTTATATAGAACCTCAAATTGATGTTACCGCAACCGTTATCCATACCCTTCTCGATATTTTGGACGATACGTTATATGCAACCTACAAAGGCCAGTTTACTAAATTGATACGGCTACTCATTACTTCGTATTTGCCAAAGATCAAAGCGATCACCCCACCGGCCAAATCAGGTTCAGTTAGTCGACTACAGATTTACGTTGAAAAGAAATACTCAATGTAATTATTCTGATTCTTTAATTAATTATCGTGCTGCTTAGTTGTATTTGTAAATTATTTTCTGAATGAGAATAGAATGACCCAGCTGCAGTTGCGGTCTTTAATTTAAAAAAAAAAATGTTATTTCAACTTTATGTATAAACTTATCAGAAAATGAGAATGACTATTGGATGTTAATTCAATGTTTTAAGTTACGATTTATGTCGGAATAAGCTGCAGAGTTTTTATATGAAATAATAAACTGTTTCGGCGAAACACAAAATATATTTTGTCATCGGTTTGAGTCCATTTTTTCATTCTTGTCATCAAGTCTAATTTTATTTACGTTAAAATATGAGCTTGAGTACAAATTAAATCTATATAGTTGGTACATAATATGTATGACGTATGTAAATATTTTATCACCATTTAGCATCATATCATGTGCTGGGAAAAGAGATGTACAAATAAATATATAAACCTTGTTGGAGTTCCAAAAACACTTTGCATAGAAAGGCGACATCAGGCCAGAGACTTATCAAAATTCATATATAATCTACCTAAATAAAATGTATCTTATCGCTTACGTAGAACGTACAATATTTTTAGTAAACAAACAATACACAATAAATCTGAAAAATACAAAATAAGTGTCACGAAAATAGCTAGGTACTTAAAATTAAAATCATATTGTAATCAACCCTAACCTATGTACATAAGACAAGGAGTCATTAGTCCTTCCACCCTGAGAATTTCATTCAACTTCGGAAACTAATCCGTCTGGAATTATTACTGCATTGCCGGCTGCTTCCTCCAGTATTTGCTGATCGAAAGCGGCTTGATCTGCAGCATCTAATTCCATCTCACCGTCACCTTCGAATTCCATATTATTGCTTTCTCCTTCACCTCCTCCAGTCAAATATGAAATGTCGGTTCCCAATAACTCCTCTGGCATTTCCTCCTCAGGGTGAGACTTAATTATGTGCTCCTTCAACATCTTCTTACGAAAGAATCCGATTATGGTACAAAACGGACATTTATATGGGCGGTCACCTATAGGAAACAGTTCAAATCAAAACATCTTTAGTTTCAGTTCTTTAGTTGAAATTAAAATTAAGTTTATGCCTGTATAATTACTTCTTCTTTTAAAATGAATATCCTTACCTGTGTGCCTACGCATATGTTCCCTCAAGTTCATCTTGACGTTAAAACATTTATGACAGATCTCACACGAAAATGGTTTCACCCCAGAGTGAATTAGATTATGTTGGGTTAAGTGATATTTCTGACGGAACGCTTTATTGCAGACTTGACAGACATATGGCTTCGCCCCCGTGTGAACTAAAGAATGAGTAACTAAACCACCCCTTTGAGCAAAGCCTTTTCCACACTCGTTACATTTATACGGTTTATTTGCATCTGCGGAATAAATAAAAAAAGAAAATACGATTTTAAACATCAAGAAAAAGTATCTATGCTTCAATTTCAAGGTTACTTCAAACAGTGGTAATGTATAACGAACTTACTTGCGTGGATCTTCATATGGTAATCCAACATGGCCTTAATGTTAAATGTTTTTGGACACTCCCTGCATTTGTACACCTCCATCCCAGCATCATCCTCCTCCTCATCCTCCTCAGTGAACGCGATTCTACAATGGTACAGCAGACTTCTAAAAATTTCCAGATCATCACATCAGACCAAAAATTGATCATCAAAATATATTCACCTTGCAACTCGTGACAAGTTTGAGTCTGTACTTGCCAGCTGTCTTTCGGGAATAGGTTGTCCATGACTGTTCAATCGGACCACGGTCACTCGTCCTCTGGAGTCCATGGATCTGATCATCATCGGTCCCTTTGGCCCTGGCTGAATGAGATCGTATCGGTTCTTCCAAACTAAAATTCCCAAATAGCAAAAATAAAAATGTTAAAAACTTTTGATCGCTGTACCAAATTAAATTACAACTTGAAATTGAACTTACCTTCAGTGAGCTGATCCTTATGCGTTTTTGGCTTTTCCCCTTCCGGGAAAAAGTTCCCATACGCTTCCATCCTCAAATCCTCTTCCAGCCACTCCGGTTTGGATCTCGTAATGTAGGTCTTCACTGCCTTCTTGGCGACCTCATCCCTCAACCTGTTAAACTCCTTATGCATATTCTCAATCCTCCTATTGATATTCATCAGCTTCTCCACGTCCACAGCGCAGGTCTCGCAAAAGGGGAACACATTCTCATTATCCAAATGGACATTATCCCCAACCGCCAAGTACTCCAAGAAGAACTCCTTCAATTTCAAATTCACTGGTTTGCTCAGTTGGAGTGGATCATCAAACTTGATATCCTTGTTGCACACCAAGCAACCCTCCTCGTTCCAAGGTTCCTGACTGATTTCCATCTCCATCCCCTCCTGCATACTGCTTTCATCCTCCATGACCACATGATGACCGGAATCGTCCCCAACCATGGAGCCCTCCTGATCCGTCCCGGAAACAGCTTCCGCCAAAGCTGCTGCAATCTGATCCGCCGCACTTTGTCCCGAGTTGACCGACATGATCTTCACCTTCTGATCCAGGTTGCCCCCTTGGACGGTGTGGGTTATCTGACCGGACTCATCCACGGATTGGACCATGGTTATCGTCACTGCCCCATCCATGCCCACATCCCCACTCGTGCTGACGATGGTCATTGGTTGTCCCGTGGGGATTAGGACGGATTCCCCGTTCTCCCCCACCACCTCCGTTGTCGCGACAATGGTGCCCTCGTCATTTTGGCCTTGTTGGTCCGCATCCTCTTCTTGCTCGATAACTTCGGATACGATTTGACCGGAAGAGTCCACAGTTACTGCTTCAAGGATCTGGGTGTTGGCGTCCGCCTCGGAGGAAGTGCCCGGGGCCGGGACGGTTGTCGTCACTTCCTGCGTATTTTCCTCCTCCGTTCGCCCACCCGCTGAGGGGTCCATTTTCTCTACAGCTGATCGCTACCCCACACAAATCTTATCGATGAGTCTGGAAGATAAGATAAGATAAATATTTTTTAAATGCCTCATTAATTATTATTATCCTATTTCCAAAATTAAAAGCACCTTCAACAATTCCACTTGACACCTGATTGAACCTTAAGGCTTGGCCTGGGTAATAAAATAAACAATCTTATCAATAGTTCGGGTACCTGCGGTTCAAGCGAAGGTCCCTCCTTCCTCCTCCGCCCTGGTAAGACTCCAACAAAAATGAACAGATGATGACGCCCTGCTGGAATACCAACAACCAAGTTAAGTATAAAAAGGTAAAAGCACCTGCAAAAAATAATTACACTTAATTAACTTCAAATTGCCCATACTTTAAAATGCCCAATCAAACTGTTAATTCCAGTTAATCAGCTAATTAATAATTAAAAATTAAATTACCTTGTGCCGAGGAGAAACTCCAAAACTAAACGTATTTACGATCCACCAAACGACTAAATCCAAATCTAAAAACTTCCAATCCAAAACACGACGACCAAACCAAACCAAGCTATACTACAAAAAAGCACTTACAAAAAAAGATGCTTTTTCTTCCCACAACACATCCCAGCCATATCATATCCCTTTTTCCCTCTTGTTTCGCTTTGGCTCGAAACTGCCCCTATCCTTGCTATGTTTGACCGAGACATTTCACGCTTTTTCAGCCTATCCTCGTAATGCTTTGGGGGTGGCATCATCATCAGCAAAAGCAGAAAAAATCAAGCATGGGAGGGATGTGAAATAAATGGAGATGGAAGCAAGCACGTCTTTGTTCAAATGGGCTAAGCGTCATCTATGAAAATGGATCCACGCATGGAAAATGGCATCATTGAAAAATGATTATGACTAATTACGATTAAAGTTAACTGTCGAATGAATCCTGTGCTAATGAGGAGTTAGTTAGTTAAAGTTCACTAATTACAGTATTATAGATCTACGCTAAGAAACAAAGATGAAAGAAGGAGTTAAATATGAGGATAAAGATGAGTGAGTTAATTAGGAAGTTTACTAGTTGGTGGGTTATCTAGAGAAAAAATATTATGAAATTAAATAGTCAAATAATAAAAAGATAATAATTATCTTTATAATTAGAATAGGGAATAATGATAATATGTATAAAGTTAAAAATTAAATTGACTAATTATTTATTTTTTACTGAGAACAGCACCCATCGTCTATCCAATGGGCTGAGCTAAACATTCAACTAAACTCATATCTCATTCAGTCCAAATTATCCAGTGTAGTTGTCTTAAGTCATTTAACTAACTGCAATTAGTGTATAGTAAAATAAGTTTATATTAATTTATCTGTAGCACAGCTAATAAATCTAGAAGGAAAAGATGGCCTTCCACAAGGAAATTCTCAATGTCCGGAATTCGAATGAGGACCTGAAAATATCCGAGGAGGGGCATCCCCTAGCAAAAATGAACAAAGGGAAGATCCGGCGAGTTTCCGCGGTATGAAATAAGTATCGTTAAATATTAATGTACAGTTGATGCAGTTAAGGTAGCTGTGTAATTATAATTATACTTAATCGATGGATATCTGCCATACATAGACCCAACTCCAAGATAACATTCTGCATGGGAAGGCGTACAAGCGGAACTTTACCACGATTACCCCTCAGGGGCTCCCCGGTGACCTGATCGGGGATGGGGATGAGGATGCCATAGAAAGGCAGAATGTCCTGATTGAGCCTAAGGGCTACAAACATGAGGCGGCTCGACTTCCCCCATTCAAGCCATTCAAAACTGTGAGCGATGAGGATAACCTTCATTTGCTCCCAGGTTAGTTAACTAACTCATCTTATTTTACTTCCTATATCCTTGTGGATGTTAAGGTCCGAATGTCTGACTATAATTACTTTAGGTGAAACCAGGGAACGGGCCCGTGCCGTCTTGTTGGACACCAAGATGGCCACCAAGAAGGATGTGGAGCAGGTTCGTCAAGCCCTTCTCAAGTCGAAGCATCACTACCCCTGGCTATATAACAAGAACATCACACCCCCACCGGAATTCGAGGAGCAGCCAATCGCTCTAGAATATGTTGGGGGGGCTCCCAAGCGGCCCCCTTTGAAGAGTCTAGGAGGACCCGGTTCCGCTTCCGGGTCCGGTGCCGGTCCCATCAACAAGGAAATTAATGTCAGCATTTCCGGGGAGAGCGACTCATCATCCACAACTTCCTCCAGTTCGGAGGAAGAGAGTAGTAGTACCAGTGCCAGTGGGAGTGGGGGTTATGGAGGCTACGGTGGAGGTGGCGGGGGAGGTGGAGGTGGAGGTGGAGGTTGGGGCAGTGGTGGACCGTATGAGCTTTGGAATCAATATTTCAGACTGATGTCCATGTACTACTACGCTGGGATCCCTGGAGGGTGTGCTCCATGCTGTACGCCATATCCTGCCGGCTTTAACCCATATGGCTTAAAACAGCCCAGACACTTGAGACAAATGGAAATGGCCTCCCCTGGTAAGGGTTCTGGGTCTGGATCTAAATCCAGTTCTGGTTCTAAGTCCAGTTCCTCTGGTTCTAAATCCGGTTCTGGCTCAGGTTCCGGTTCTAAATCTGGTTCTGGCTCAGGTTCCGGTTCTAAATCTTACTCTGGTTCTAGTTCCGGTTATGGCAAGAAAGACAAGAAGAAATGCACGGCCGAGCCTAAGCCCAAGAAGAAGTTCCCCAAGCAGCAAGGACTCAACTTTGACTTCATGCCCCATGATGATCTGGCAACGGAGGTGACCATGACCATCGAGCCGGATGAGCCGGAGCCCCTCCAATACGCTGTGGAGAATGGGATCATGCCCATCATTTGCTGCTACATGCCCAATAGCTTGGCAGTGAGCCAGATATGTGCTCAGGACAATGAGGGGTCTTCATCTGGAGGTTCGAGGTACCAATCATCAGGTTATGGTTCTGGGTCTGGGTCTGGGTCTGGGTCTGGGTCCGGGTCGGGTTCATACGGTTCATCCGGAAGCTCCAGCAGTACTAATGGTACAAAGAAGACAGATGAGTACGGAAGTGTCATTTCTAGTGGGAATAGTAATATAGCTGCATCCTCCTCATAATTCGTAAATATGGAGGAAGCTGGAAGAGGAGCAGAAACGTTTTAGATCATTGGATACGGACACTCCAGATTCCAGATATTCTTGAATTCATTTAATTCAATACAGAAATAAATAATGATGACATTTGGCCCAAATAATTTTGCATAGCTCATTTTAATTTCTAAAGTGTAAGCAGTAATTTTCTCACTCCGTCAATCCGATATTTCCTTTGACAAGGTAATCTTAGGCCACATCGAAATGAAAATTGACTAATGAATGCATAGATATTGACGGGAGTAAAGATGCTCTCTGCATACATTCATCATGACCTATTCGTAGGAAGCCAATTAAAAAATAATTGATCCCAGAGTTGTTAAACAGGAGGAGCCAATTAAGTCAAATCATAATACACCGGAACTTCCATATTACAGCACCCTATGTAGTTGCAGCCCCTGTACTATAGCACCCAAATTCCCCGCCCATCGAGTTTGCATTGGTTTTAACCCCTCTTAATTGCACCCTTTATAGTTGCAGCCTCCGTTTAATTGCATCAATCTTACGTACTCTGGAGCATAGTTTACATATAAAATACCTTCCGTATAATTGCACAGTGTGGCTCGAGTCAAAATTATATGTAAATGCAACTGCATAAATTCATATTCCTCCCAATATTAGTTTGTAGACCATGTTTGCCAAGATTTGATACATTTAAGTATGATTTGAAATTCACTATTTGTCGTATTTAATCGTTTAACGATAAATAAACCAAAAAAATCTCCCTATAATATACCAACTGCAATAATATAGGGAATTGGGGAACCTCTTATAATTGCAGCCTCCTTATAATTGCTAGCAAAATCATTCCCCTTCGGGTGCAATAATATGGAAGTTCGGGTGTACCTATGAATGTGTGTAGCTTACTTGACCTTGCATTGCATTTGTAAATATCCTGTAGCTATCCATATACAAATACCTCTTAAATTATTGTCCGTTACCTATGTAAGTCTATTTTTGACATTTCGGAAAGCAGAAGGGAGGGACAGCAAAAGAATAATGAAGATACAGATATTATAAAATGTTATACATTATCAGTACCTGTCTTTAAAATAAGGATTATCTTTTTAGGTCTGGTACATGAGCCTTGGCTTAGGTCAAATATCCAAATAAAAATCATCAAAATGCTTCTTTGATGCATATCTTTTGTTAAAGGTAGGTGTGAGGAAATGGGATGGAATTATGGAATTTTCCACCCAATTGGTCTATTATTAGAGGAGTTTTACGAAGAATACGCACTAACAGACATACATTTAATTGATTTCATTCTAGTAAAGAAGGCATTTATGTATTCCTGCCCTGAAAAAACACCTTTTCTTTTAAGTCTGTTGGGTTCATGAAAAGGTAGCCGAGCGAACCGCAGGGAATATCTAGTTAAACCTCTCCATCAATCCGGATCCTGATATGAACATGAACTGATATTCAACTTTATGTCCTATTGAGATATTAGCCATAATTTATAATGTATGTAAATTTTTAAACACGAAGGCAATTATTATACGCAGACAGAGCCGAACTATTTTAGAATAGAATTGGGTTTTGGGTAAGTAACCTTCAATGAAAAGATGCATGTTTTATTTTTCCTGAATTATATCCTTCTTCCCTGAAATGGACCGCATAATGCTAACTTAACGAGCATGCATATTAACGCACTTTAGCTTGTTAACAGCCAAAAGTGAAATTGTCAATCTCTCCTGCCATATATCATTGCATAGGAAATGAAATATGAAATGGGATACACATGCAAACCAGTCATTAAAAGCAAATCAGTTTCACGGTTTATTGTCGATGATGATATAGCATCCATGTCATGATGAATTCTCTGAATTCATGATCGGGCACTGGCTACATTCACCATTCATCATTAGCTAATGGCACACACGCGTAGTTCATGTTCCTTGAGTTGAGCGAGTTTAACCAGTTTTTTTTATTGTTTCCACCTGTGGAACTGACTAATTTTCTAATAATAGCATTAACTCCCAGTTATTATCCAATTCATAATGGCCAGGTTTACATTACCGTTGGAAATCTTCCTCATAATTTTACTTTTCTCGCAGTCGGCTTTTTGTAAGTTTCCATTAATAAATCTAAACCGATTTTAATAATTTCAAAATGGTTCATATTTCCCCATCATCATCAATAATGAGCATTTTCACTAATAATTTTTTTCTAGGTCTGCAATGCTACGTCTGCAGCTCCGGCTTCGAGGGGGACTGCAACTTCTCCCCTCCCCCGGAGAAATATCGGGTGGAATGCTCATCGGAGAAGATGGCCGCTTCCCATCCCCAACATCTTCTCCAACCTGAGTCACAATCGCAAAGTGTCTCAGTTCCGGCGGAGAGTCTCCCAACCCCGCATGAAAATGCGACCGAATCTGGTCCAGTATCAACCACTGCAGGTCATGACCTTCATGATCATGAACATGCAGGGACTAACAGGTCAACCCGAAGTGTAGCTGAAAATAAGGACGTTGCCGAAAACACTTCCTATACGGTTCTTCCGGTTAAGCTCCCGAAGGAGGCTACCTTCTGCAGAAAGATTGTTAATCATATTCCAGCACAAAATAATGGCCCAGGTAAATATTTGCTGATATGTAATCAATCAAGCTAATTTAATTGGTCAATCAGCAAAAATTTAGTCATGATTCTTATCGGGGTCATCCAGATTCCAAGCTCCCTGCTCATAAGCGGGTGGTGCGGTCCTGCGGTTATATCTCCAAGCACAAGGAGGAGAAGGAGGAGGTCGGTTGCAGGTGGATTGGGACGGATGGGATTCAAAAGGAGGTCTGCGCTTGTACTGGGGATGGCTGTAATTCCGGAAACTATTTGGGCTCTCTGAAAGCCCACACGTTGGTTTTGTTCTCGGTGATGACAATCGGGTACTTTTACATTTTATGAATGACACAGTCATAAATTCAAAGCATAATTATGATTACTTAATATAATTGTGCGAAAATTTATATTTATAAAAAAAGCAATCATGAATCATGATGAGAAATTGGAACAAGAAATGAGAAGAATGAGATATGAAGTGTTTTAGTATGAATCAAAATGTAAAAATATTATTGAATTATGAAGTAAGCGCTCACGATCGGAGCAATAATTAAATGGTAAATAAGCACTAACGCATTAAATTAAGCGAAAATATTAATGTCAATAAATATGTATGTAAATGGATGTCGTCTACATGTAAATCAAAATTGCGAGTATTTTTAAATTAAAGATAATGACTAATTGAGTGAGAGGAGTAACCCAGAAGCTTCATCAACCAAAATCAAATTATTTTCATATGCCAGAAAAAGCAATCATAATCATAACTTATGATTCATAAGTCAATGACTTATTGCCCATTATGAATTGAAATTTAATGAAATGACGAAATAAATTCTCAGAAATCCGGCTCCACTCATATTTCTGTACTCCACTTCCCGTGGCTATTTTTATTGTTTTCTCTTTAATCCTTTTTTCAGACATTTACATATTATGAACTACATTATAACTATTTTAACTAAAACAATAATCATTTCTTTTAAATATGTTTTAATTTTTTTCATTTTTCAGTGATGCACGTTTAAATATATTTTTTTGGTATAATTCCATTTTCAGCAATGCTACGTATTTTGCACATTTTTGTTTAATTGATTTAAATTTTAAATTCTCATTTGAGTTGACAATTTTGTTCTACTGTAATTAATTAATTGCACAATTTGCAATTTACAAGATGATGATAATTGGTTGGACTACGTTCATTTAAAATTGGCAAAATATTTTTTCCACGCAGTGTTAAAATAAAATGACCTATTGACCTGTTATAGAGAGAAGATAATTGTAGGTAAGTTGTATGTAGGTACATCCTTGTATTGTTCCATAAAATCTATATTTTTCTTGATTATTGATTATTTTCAGTTGTAATTTTTAAAAGTATTTTTAGGTAATTTTAGCCGTGCGTATAATTGTTTTAGATAAAATTCACATTTCACAGACAGACCATTTTTTATGAAACTGGTTAAATATCGCATTTTCGTTTTCATCAACAATTTTTATTGAGTCAGTACCGTCATTACCGCTTACCATCATTTTCCATTCAAGTTGCTAAAACAGGTATAAATTGCGCTAAAGATATTTATTTTTTAATGATTTTTTTTATTATTTTATTATTTTAGCTTTCTATATTTAATTACGTAATTATGTAATATGGAACTAGTCGGACTATAAACTAAATATTAAAATTGACTCTTTAGCAAACAGTGACTATTTAATTATGATTAGTAGGATTTAATTATAGTTTATATTTGATCACGCATTTAGTTTTCATACTTGGCTAGGTTTTATCAGTTTTTTTTCATGCCTTTCCTTCTCATATCCGCTGGGGCACTTTCCCTTTCACAGAAATTACTAAAATCGATGCAGCTTTCTCTAAATATTTTTTTTCTATAATAATACATGGCATGTATCATTTGTTAAAGTTTTAAATAGAGTTAATTATTGATTTTTTTTAAAGATAGTAGTTTTAAGACATGACGTGTGTGTGTTTTTTAGTGAGTTTGAAACAGGCAACAATCAACAATCCCAAATTGTTTTAGAGTCACAAGAGAGATAGAGATATAATTAGAGTGAAAAAGCTCTCAGCAAAAACTACATAAATCACTGCTTGATTCTGTTCTGTTGGTGGATAAAATGGAGTGGGGTTAATTAAGATAAGACTAAGACTGAGAAATGTGCTATTATCTGAACAATTAAAAACTGGATATGGTTATACGAAAGGATAACTTACGATTAACTAAAGTTAGAAACATTTACAAATTACAAAAACATGATCAATGTTGCTTTCAAAATCATTAAAACTAACCTAGTTTGAACTATTTGTTCTGTACTAAATGACGAAAACTAAACGAGTCCTGCAACTATTTTAAAAAAAAGATTGATATAATTAATTAATCATTGAAGTTTACTACAAACGAGTCTAAATCAAAATACCAGTAGGACCTATGTACAATTAAAAGATAAACTCATATTCCTAACGATTGGAACTAGAACAAAAAAAGCGTATTGTATTTTTACACATTTATAAATTCATGAATTAATTTAATGAACTGGAAATCATAATTCAATCCATGATTCATGTTACACAACGAAAAGAGTTCTCCTTTGGATCTGTGTGCAGATTAGTTTTAATTCTAGCATACAAAAAGGTTTCTAAATTATTTCTTGACTGTACAACAAAATATGACTCTTGCATAAGTACAAACAAAAAATGGGTATAAAGGTACATGACACATATAAGTAGATTAAATATGATACGTTGTGGGATAATAATTGTTGTATTGTTCCTAACATAATTAATCCAATATAATCTAGATAACTGCAACAGTAGTTAATTATTAATTATATATCGCTCTTAATCACCCTATGAAAATCATCAGTTTCGTTTTAAAAAAAAAGGTCTGCGAGTTAAATATCCATTAAAAAGTCTTCCACAAAGAGAGGGAGAGAGTTTTTCATACATGGATAAAACTGGAAGCACAGGCTTATTGTCTCCAAAAAACATTCTTTCGATTATGTAAGTGTAATTAATTACGTAGTATATATTGTGTGTTCATAGTTAGGGTTGATAAGATAGGTAGATATTTTTTTCTAAATTATATTTACAGATTTTAGGCTAATTTGATAATTTGATGCTATGATTTTTTTTTATAGATTTTCCATTTTTCTTAAAAGATTTATAATTTAAAGCGAGTGACTATTTGTTTAAGTTTATCTTAAAAAAAGAAGATAAATCACAATTGTGAATACTAAACAGATAAATAAATATATACATTTTAGTGTCAAGATTTGATCTATAATCTATGTACATAAAAATATGTCTGCAGTGCTCAATTCCTATTAAAAAAAAACGGGTTGTATGAGGCGCTCAACATATCTTTGAATAGCATATATTTCAAGGATTCTATCATAGTTATCATCAATTAAATAAATTGATGGACAGAAAGAATATAATATGAATATAATTAATTGCGTAAAATAAAATTGGAAAAAATAGTTACTATCTAAATCCTATCCTACCCACTAGATATATTTTTGGTTACTAATAATGATGCTCCCCTCAATGTACACAATTATGTTCCATGTCCATTTTTAACCTTTCTGGGATTGGAGTGCTTGGATGACACCTCCAACGGCGGGGAGGGTGGAGTTACCCATGAGGAACTCGTCCACCTCACGAGCACACTGCCGACCTTCGGAGATAGCCCATACGACCAAGGATTGTCCTGGATTGGGGTAAAATAAGACGAGGATGTTATTAGGATTAAGTTGGTTCTTACTAAATTGGCAATTAAAATGCGTACGAAAGTCTGATTCTGATTTCTTACCTCGTCGACAATCACCAGCAGCATATACTCTTGGAATATTAGTACTGTAGCGATTTCGGGGAGTGGAAATATTGCTTCTAGCATCCTGCTCGATTTCCAACTCTGAAATGATTTGCTTCTCCGGACCCAAGAAGCCCATGGCGAGGAGGACCATGTCGCATTTATAGATCTACAGGAAACAATATTAATATTTAAATGGGACATTGAATGGATATTCAGGTTAATTTAATTTCAGCTAAGTATCAATTTTACTTGTTCAGATCCAGCAACTTCCTCCTGCTTCCAACGCCCAGTTTCATCCCTTGTCCAGTCCACTTGAACAGTTCGGATCCCATTCACGTGACCATTCCCATCATCCAAAAATTCCTTGCTGAGAGTGCTGAATTTGCGAGGATCATTTCCATGCTTGACTCGCACTTCCTCATGACCATAGTCGACCTTGAAGGTTCTGGGCCATTGGGGCCAGGGATTATCCCGAGCTCTCCCGTTGGGTGGCTGGGGCAAGATCTCGAATGTGACAATTGACTTGGCTCCTTGTCTCAAGGATGTTGCGATGCAGTCGCAACCAGTGTCCCCGCCTCCAATGACGATGACATCTTTCCCTTCAGCAGACATGGGAACGTGATTGATGGAGTTGCCCATCTGCTTCTTTTGCCAGGTTTCCAAGAAGTTCATGGCGAAATGGATGCCTTCAAGTTGTCGCCCGGGAATGGGCAAGTCTCGGGGCCAGGTTGCCCCCAAGCAGAGTGCGATGGCATCGTATTCATCATAAAGTTCCTGGGTTGTAAATGCAATTATGCCATAATTAAGCTTAACTTCCAATTACATTGCAATTATTTATATGACTTTAATTTCGACTTACCTTTGCACTGATATCCTTCCCAACATGCGCATTCATCCTAAAGTCAATCCCTTCTTGCGTCAACAGCTTCACCCTTCTCTGAACAACTTCCTTAGACAGTTTCATTGTCGGGATGCCATACTGGAGGAGTCCTCCAGCCCGATCATTCCTCTCAAAGACGGTAACTTGATGACCAGCCTTGTTGAGCTGATGTGCTGCGGCAAGTCCTGAAGGGCCACTTCCAACAACTGCAACCTTCTTCCCTGTTCGGAATGAAGGAGGATTTGGGGTTACCCAACCCTTCTCATATGCATTGTCAATGATGGCACATTCAATGTTTTTGATGGTGACGGCAGGCTCGTTAATTCCCAGGACGCAGGCTCCCTCGCATGGAGCTAAAACAATTATAAATTATATTTCAAGTTTTGTTCTTATTTAAACCAATTCCCAAGTACAAATATAATTTACCTGGGCACACTCTTCCCGTAAACTCCGGGAAATTATTAGTCTGGGAGAGTTGGGCCAAAGCCTCCTTCCAGTTGTTTTGATAGATGAGGTCATTCCATTTCGGAATGATATTTCCCAACGGGCAGCCATGGCTGGATTGGCAGAATGGGACCCCGCAATCCATGCATCGAGCTGCTTGGGTACGGAGAGTCTTGCGAACGCCCTGGAAGTTGTAGATTTCTCCCCAGTCCTCCTTCCTCTTATCTGCTGGTCGATACATCCCGGTTTCACGGGGATACTTGATGAAGCCCCTAACTTTATCTGGGATGGTTTCCTCAATATCCTTTACTTGAGGCTCCTCTGCCTTCTTCTCCTCCGGGGTTGCAATCTTTTCTGTGGCAGCCTGTTCCTCCGCCATTTGCTTCAGGGCTCGCTGGTACTCGAATGGGAATACTTTGGTGAAGTGCCTTGCATTTGCTGGCCATTCTTCCAGGAGCCTGCTTGCAATTTCGGAACCAGTTTTTGTTTGGAATTCCTCCAGAAGTTCCTTAACCAGTTTTACGTCTTCTGGCAGCTCCAGTGGGAGCAATTCCACCATCTCATGGTTGCATTTGCTGGAACAAGGAGAATATAAATTCATATTTATACATTTTGTAATAAAAGTTTGCATCCATCATCTTGTATGCGTGAGGAAACTTTCCCCAAACTTGTCATCAACTTTTTTTTATTATTACCTTGTGAAACTTCCATCCACATTGTAGACGTATGCAATCCCTCCACTCATCCCAGCAGCAAAGTTTCTTCCAGTCAATCCCAAAATGAGTGCAATTCCCCCCGTCATATACTCACAGCCATGGTCTCCAACCCCCTCGCTCACAGCAATTGCACCGGAGTTACGGACACAGAATCGTTCTGCAACTATTCCACGGAAGAAGGCCTTCCCGGTTGTGGCTCCGTACAAACAAACATTCCCACAAATTACGTTCTCTTCGCTCTTGAATTCTGGGGAGACCCCTTTTGGTGGAAAGATGACTACCTCTCCGCCTGAGAGCCCTTTCCCGACATAGTCATTGGCGTCACCTTCCAGGGTAACGGTGATCCCTTTGATCATGAATGCACAGAAACTTTGGCCAGCGGAGCCGGTGAGTTTGATGCTAATTGAGTTATCGGGTAGACCGTCGTCCCCATAAGCCCTGGAATGAGAACAGTATAAATTACATACATAACTTGGTTCTTGGTTTGGAGTAGGTAAACGTAATTACTGCTCCAGAAAGTATATGCCCTACCGTGCAATGTGGAAACTCAAAGTTGAGGCAAATGCTCGGCAACTATTGACCATATTCATTTCAATATCCACCCGACTCTGTTTTCCCTCCAGGACGGGTGCCGTCATAGCCAATAGCTGGTTATCCAACCGCTTCTCCAATTCAAAGTCTTGGGCCACTGATCCTCCCAAAATGTTCACTCCAGGTCTCATGAACAAAGCATTCTTCAGGAGATTGCCAAAATCCAAATATCTGGCTTTGGGATGACTGGTCTCCTTAGCCTTCAACAGATCAGTTCGGCCAACCAACTCTTGGAATCTCCGGATCCCCAATTTGGACATGTAGGTACGGATCTCCTCCGCCAACATGAAGAAGAAGTTGACAACGTTCTCTGGCTGACCTTCAAACTTTTTACGGAGGACTGGATCCTGGGTTGCAATCCCAACTGGGCAAGTGTTCAAATGACATTTCTAGACAAAGGGAGTAGAATTGAAGGTTATTTATAGCGTTCCGGGCAATTCATGATGGTTGATAGTACAGCTTGGCTGGGCAGGCATACTACCTATATTTCTGTACTTTAATGAGATTAGAGGAGAAAGTTAGACCAAACTTACTCTCATCATTGTACAACCCATGGCAATCAATGGGGCTGTGGAGAAACCGAATTCATCTGCACCCAGCATAGCCGCCACAATCACATCAAATCCAGTCCTAAGTTGTCCGTCCGCCTGGAGGACAATTCGGGATCTTAAGTTATTTAACACGAGGGTTTGATGAGTTTCCGAGATCCCGAGCTCCCACGGTAGACCAGCAGCTTTTATTCCTGTCCATGAGGATGCTCCGGTGCCTCCATCATGACCGCTAATAACAATGTGCTCCGCTTTGCCCTTCAGAAGAGAAAACAAATGAATAAGTAACGAGGTAAAGGAAACTAAAAGGACAGGGCAAATGAAATTAGACTTTGTTATGTTGAATATTGCATTACTATTGACATAGGCTTTCCCTACCTTTGCCACTCCAGAAGCAACAACGCCAACTCCAACCTCGGAGACCAGCTTGACAGAAATCCTTGCCTCGGGATTGGCACACTTGAGATCATATATGAGCTCAGCCAAATCCTCAATGGAATAGATGTCGTGATGGGGAGGGGGTGAAATCAACCCCACAAATGGTACGGAATGCCTAGTGTCTGCAATGTCTTTTGTTACTTTGTAGCCTGGGAGCTCACCCCCTTCCCCAGGCTTGGCTCCTTGTGCCATCTTGATCTGCAAATCGTCCGCATTAGCCAGGTAGGAGATGGTGACGCCAAACCTGCCACTAGCAACTTGTTTAATTGCTGAGCGCTTGTTGAACATGGGATCTTGATCCAAGTAGCGATCCGCATTTTCTCCACCCTCTCCGGTATTGGACTTTGCTCCGATTCGGTTCATGGCAATCGCCAGAGTTGAATGGGCTTCGGCGGAAATGCTGCCGAAACTCATGGCGCCAGTGGCAAATCGCTTGACGATCTCTGCTGCGGGTTCCACCTCACTGATGTCAATCGGGGCATCGCCAAAAACAAGTTGGAGTTGACCTCGGAGGGCGCAAGCTTCAACGCTTTCCATGGCGGATTCCACATAGCGCTCGTATGCAGACTTGCTATTGTTCTTCACAGCCTCTTGGAGATTTCCAATGCTGACCGGGTCGTTAATATGACGCTCACCACCGGCTCGCCAATGGTATTGACCTGGGTTTCGGAGGACTAGGTTATCACATTCCCGATCTTGATATGTTAGCGCGTGACGTTCGAAAGCTTCCTCCGCGAGGACTTTGAAGGTGACGCCGCCAATGCGGGATGCTGTTCCTTTGAAGCATTTATCAACCACTTCGGCAGCCAGACCAACGGCCTCGAAGATCTGGGCACCTTTGTAGGATTGGAGGGTGGAGATGCCCATCTTTGCCATGACTTTGGCTATTCCGGTTTCCATTGCTTTGGAATAAGCCTGGGAAAAGTAATCAGTATCATTAATTCATCCCGTTTTCATTACAATATTCAAGCCAATTTTTAATTTAGTTTGCTTCTTACTTCGAAGACCAGCTTATCATTGATGGCAGCATCCAGCACCCCTTCCTTACGAAGGGCAGTAGCAGTCTCGAAAACCAAATAGGGGCAAATTGCGTCAGCCCCATAACCCAGCAGCACGCACATGTGATGGACTTCACGGGCTTCGCCAGTTTCCAAAATCAGGCCAACCTTCATTCGCTGACGTTCCTCAATAAGGTGGTGGTGGACTGAGCCCAATGCCAAGAGAGCACTCATTGGCACTCTAAAAAGAAATTACATTAAAATATTACGTAATTAAGTAAACAATAATTAACGATGAAAATTAATGAGGATGTGCTTCATCTAAGCATATTCATGAAGTTACATACCTGTCATTCCCTGCAGCCCTATCCGAGAGCACAATCATTTGATAATTATTTTCGGCAGCTTGGCAAGCCTCCTTACAAACCCTGTTCAATCCCTCTGAAAGCCCACCGGGACCCTCTTGCTTATCGAAAGTGATGTCGATAACCTTGGTCTAAAAGAAATCATACATTATGTCATATTGCCCCATGTGACATATCATGCTAAGTAATTAGCTAATTGCTACATCATAATCATTACCCTCCATCCTCGATGCCTTGTCGACTTCAGCACTTCCAAATCCCCCAGAGACAAAATGGGATGGGGAAGGACGAGCCGATGGCACTGCTCCGCACTCGGTTCCAAAATGTTGGACTCTGGCCCAATTGGACACTCCAAACTCATGACAATCCTCTCTCGGAATGGGTCAATGGGTGGATTGGTCACCTAATTGGGACACATCCACACAAGAAGAGTTTGGTAGGAAATGGAAGTCAGAATTGCATCATCAACATCATCATCAGAGACATCATATCGGAATCGTATCGTAGTTTTGTGATGTGATGCAATTCATTTTCGTAATCACGATACATATTTACACCATCAAGAGCGACACAGAGAGACAGAGATAGAAGAGGAAAAAAAGAAGAACAAAAAAATAACCAAAGATTAGTTATAAAATATTCATAAAAAAATTCTCACAAAGGGTGAAAGTCATCTTGTACCGGTTGCACTTTTGTAGGTGAATGTAGGTCAGGTTGGATTTGGTTTGGTCAACATGGGAAGTCAAGCCAGTCAGTCATGCCATGCGACACCACTCTCTCTCCCTGACAGTATGCTTCTCTCACACCAAATGCTCTCACGATTAATGCATATACCCACTTTCGGGACTAGGTCTACAGGTCTCAGTGACATTCCGGACAACTTGTCCTGGCCATTATGCCAATCTGACATCCCATTTTCGATTATTCCAGTGCGTGCATGTTGACTGACGCATGAGAGACAATCGACATTGGTCTCGTGAGTTTTGAGAATCTGACATAACCACATATATAACACCACCAACCATTTATGTTATCAACATCAAAAACCCAATTATATAATCAATCCTAAAAATTATATGCTTTTTTTGATTGTTCTATTTGTACTTATGTGAGTTATCTGTGTGAGAGTGGAGAGGTTGTGGGGGATACAAAGGAATATACCCTTTGACCCAGCCTATATTCATTTGCATGACACTTGTTCGAAGGAGCATGTCTTCAGCAGAGGAAGGACACACGACACGACAGAGAAACCAGCGGCCCCGGAACAAGGAATCGAACACTGACTGAACAAGTGTGGAAGAGTGTGGAGGAACCATCAACCAAGCACCTTTTCTCTCTCTGACCTTTCACATTTCTCTGACCTGACCAACCCTACAGGTTTTTGGTAAAGTTATAGTCACATTGACATACATACATTCATCATGAACATGGAAATATTTGTCAGAGGAATAACAAAATGAATGACAAACATTTCCCATTGTATTGAGTTTGACATGGAATAGGAAATCCCTACCTGTGCAAAGAGCTGCTTGAAGTATTCATAGGGAAGGGGCTGGTAGAGTGACAGACACGCGAGGGGAGCGTCATTCCCCATTGAGCCCAGAGCCTCTTTCCTGAAAACGGGGGGATTAAATTTAATTAGAAGACTTTCTCTTTTAATCTCCCAATTTAATTAGCTTAATTTGGAAGGAAGAGAGTACGTAATGGGGAAAGACAGGACAGGTGCTCTTACTTATTTTGGATCATTGGGATCATCAAGAGATTGATCGTTTCCACAGTGTAGCCATACATGCCCAAGCGACTGTCTTGGGTGCAGTGATATTGGAGACCTGTTCATTCAACATGGATAATGTTTTAGTTTTCCATTCCGAGAAAAGTGGCATTTTGCTTAAGTTAGTTTGAGGATATTACTTTTCTCATCCACTTCCGGTCCATCCACCCCATTAATCCCGTTCACCACCCCATTCATATTGGAACTCTCCACCCCGTTGGG